>PRKT01000881.1:115825-150334 GCA_003671525.1 Saccostrea glomerata | reverse complement strand
GAATACTGAAATTTTCAGAGATTATAGAGGACATGTTCCCATGATGCACCTGGGTTTTCAAATTTTCCAAATATGTGTAGTATGGAAACGGCCTAGGGGTAGAAATTTAGGAAACGAATCAGGAGTGAATTTTCGAGACATTTTGTATCATATCTTAAAAAGTATAGTCATTTTGTCAAAACATACTGAACAATATTTGTGCAAAATGACAAGATCTTTCAAATGATATCAATTAAAAAGAGCTGACTCATCAAATTAGGGATAAAAAGGGTCCAAAACAATTTTCATTATAAATCTTAAACGATTAATAATTTGTGATACATTATTGAAACAAAAATATTCTTCTTAACGACCTTCAATTATATATCATACTGTTGACGTCATATATTACGCATTTAGGGGCAACAATGGGCTAGTATTTTTTTTCCCTACACCTGTATCTCAGTAACAATTCGGGGGATTTTTATAAAACTTTCAGAGATGATAGGAAACAATATCTTGCGAAAGCATTTTTAAAATTTTTCATGAATTTATTTCCGTTCGGTAAATATGACGTATTTTCAACATTTTGCTGCAATACTGATATGTCCTATTCTGAGAAAACGACGCAAAATAGAGATTTGAAATTTTCAGGAATGATTGAATGTAATCCTGACATTGTGAACCTGACTTTTTAAATTTTAAGAAGATGTTTTACAGTTTTGAATTTTAAAGTTAAATATTTTCAAAAAAATTTTTTTTATACAATTTAATTTTTTTTATACCATCAGATAGATCTTGGTAAGAGCTTTCCAAATATGTATTTGTTTTGTGTTTGAGTAAAAAATTAAACAAAATATACTCTCAGGTGTGTTTAGCACACTTGAGTGCAAGTGTACTCTTAGAAGTTTTCTTTTAAAAAATCATAACTCTTTTATTTATTGACCGATTTCAAATTTTTTGCACCATCAAATAGATCTTTTCAAGACCTTTCCAACGATATATTTCTTTTTATTGTACGTACACAAACAAAGAAAATATAGGCTCAGGTGAGTTAGACTTCCATTTTGACAGGACATGTCATTATCAAGGACACGTGCAAGTGACCATGCTCTTCGGTGCTCCTCTTTGATCTTGGTCGGATATCTTTTGATTTTTGTAAAAAGTAATTTCTCTTTCATTTCTTGACCGATTTTAAAAATTTTTAAACCGTTGAAAAGATCTTTTTGAGAGCTTTCCAGCGATATCTTTTTTTGGATTGTAAATGCTATAATAAAGAAACTGTGGCCTCAGGTGTTTTAACAGGAATGTCAAAGTCAATATCAAGGACGTTTGCGGTCAGTGCGGCTGACTGCGCTCTTCGATCTTTGGCCTATTTCTTTAATTAAAAAAAAATATTACACACTGTAACTGGAAATTCTTTAAGGGCGAAAGAGTGACATTTTATCGATTTAAATTTTTCAAAAAAATTCAATTGCATCTAAATGTTAAAAGAGGACTATGTCTGTAACTATGGAAGGTAGAGAACATCATACTACGTATTATGAAATCTCTCAAAGGTCGAGTAGATTGAGATTTAAACGATTTAGTTTGTTTAAAAATAAAATTTAAATTGCTTCTATATGTTTAATCAAAGGCTGTCTCTTTACATTTGAATATGAGGAACATCATACAGTGTGTTTTGAATTCTTTCAAAGGTCAAATAGAATGCAACTTGAATTTTATCGTCGTTGTTATGACCTTGACCTTTGACCTTGATAAATGACCTTGACTTTTGACCCCATTGACACAAGGTCACAATCAAGTTTAAGGTCGTGGAGGTATTTACAACTCTCACATTAACAAATTCTTATATACCCCCCCCCCCGCCTTGTCTCAAAAAATCAATAACGACGTAAAATTTTTTTGTACAAGAAAAACAACACCAGAGATAGACATGAAATTCAGATTAACATGTAGAAGACACCTCAAAGAAAGTGTCCTGAGAGTTTTACGACGAGTCTCTTAAGAATTACGAAATTCTAGTGATTATCGGCAAAATCTCCATTTTTTTTCTGTCTGAAATTTAGTCATTGCTGAGCATAAAAATTAATTAAAGCTTGTATAGGCTATTTCTTTTATTCTTATTAATATCATTCGATTCTCTTGCTCTATTACGACATTTTAATACCAAGTATTCTTGCTTACTTTAATATATGGAATTTATTTCAATTTTATCTAGATTTAAATATTAATCGACTGAGTCTAGAAAATAGCGATTTTTCATATCTAATAAATTTCCATGCAATTTGGATAGGTTAGATCAACTGCAGTTAACTGTCTTTGAACGATATGGTGTTGAACAAATGCCCATGACTCACAAATTATGTCAACAAATTACATTTGCCTATTAGAGTGCACATGAACCAAAAAAATGTATCATAAGCTCTGTACGATTAACTCAATCTGTTCAAACTACAAACAAACTCAAATGATTTTTTTTAATAGGAAATCTCCATTTTCATTATCCACCAATCGTTTTTCTCAGAACTATTCATTATTCCTCTCTATGTTCCATCACAAACAAATAAATACACGTGTTTCTGTACTATTTAAAACTATCCACGTGCTTTCATTTTTTCCTTTTTCTACACTATTAGTTTACGGAAAACAATTTCATCGGAGCGCCTGTGGCGTAGTGTATAGAGCGCTCGCCTGGCAATCTCAGGGTCCACAGTTCGAATCCTGCTGGCAGCACTTTTTATTTTATTTTAGTTTTTTTTTTGTTTCTAAATCAAATGACATGAAAACTTAAAAGAAAGGTGGAAAGACCATTAATTGTTCAGTGAACAATTAGTCTCTTTTTTTTTTATTTATTTATCGAAAAGATTCATATTCCATAAGAATTAAGAATGTACTCCGTAAAAGATTATTGCAGTTTACCCTGCTTAAATGAATCTTGACCCCTTTCGAAGTTATTGCTCCTTTCACAAGAAATGCTTGTTATCGCTACTCCTCTGAAACCGTAAACTGTAGAGGTATGAAAACTTCACCAATGTTTTCGACTTATGAAGGGGACTTTTCAATCTAGTCATTGCGAAAGCATTCGGTGATCCATTCAATGAGTTATTGCCCCTGAAACTTTTTGAATTTAACAAATAATTAAAAATTCTCAAAACGAAAAGTCGTAGAGACATGGGACCAACTGCATAAGATTCATTGACCTTTGACCTGAAAATTCATCTAAAGGTTAAAAGTCTAGGTCATTCCAAAAATGAGAAAATTAGTTCTATTTATATCTCTTTTGTATTTTAACATATAATTAATGTCTATGCATCATTAATATGTATTCTTAAAACTGTTTCATTCTTGTCCCCTAAAATTAACCCTTTAAAAAGTTATTGCCCCTTGTGCGAAAAACCTCGTTATCGATACTCCTCCGAAACCATAGACCGTAGAGACACCAAACCTTCAATAATGTCTTAAGCATCTTTAGGCCTAACTTTACTGTTTAAGTGCAAAAGGATCTGATGACCCCTTATATGAGTTATTGTCCTTTAACTTCTTTGTACTTACCATTAAACCTTATAACTTGAAAACTCTAAGTTGTAGAAGCATGGGGTCAATTGCATTGTAACACAAGACCTTTGACCTTGAATATACTTTAAAGGTCAAAGTCATTCCGATTTTTTTAAATTTTTCATTTTTTTCTATGCTTTAAGACAATTTTGATTTCTTTTTCATGGAATTTAATTTCAAGGAGTCAGATATTCTTTTTCTTTGCAAAGAAGAAGGTACAGCTTGAGTTTTAATGTGCCCTAAAAATTGAATGTTATTAAAAAGTTATGATATCGGCTCAAACAATAGTTGAGTAGATGATTATGATAAATCATGAATGACTAGGGCTAATTGTAACGGGAACCGTTACAGATGTTCCCCAAACCCTCCCCAACTACCTTTTGGTGCCTTATTCCCTGTAAGCTTCATTAAATAAGACAAACTCTATGCCTTTTAGACTATAACAATGTTTTCCCAGAAGTATATTAAGTATATTCAAATTTATGCATTGCACGCATGCGCATTTGAATGCATGTGCGTAATGACCATATCATCTTGTCTACACTATTTATATAATAGAAATTACAGCGTTTTATCCAAAAGTATTAAAAAATACGTTTTAATCTAATGTATTTGTAATTTTACTCATTTCACGTGGACACACGTGCATGCATGTGCATGTCGACCATATCTTATTGTAGGAGTCTGTTATTTTTGTCTATGTTCTAAATCCCATCCTGTTTGGTTGAAAGACAAGGAAGTTGTAGCCATTTTAAATTTAAGCCAATCAGATTGCAGCGCACGTGCATGTGCATGTTTTAACGACAACTGTTATAGATCATATTGTAGGACACCCTAATGCATGACTCTGTTTAAAATTTCAAAGCATTTCGTCAAAAATTAAAAAGAAATATTGCGATTTTTATTTCAGCGAATCACAGCAAAGCACACGCGCACGCACATGCATGCATGTGCATGATGACCATACCTCCTTGTGGGAGTCTATTATGTCTGTCTATGTTCTAAATTCCATACTGTTTGGTTGAAAAACAAGGGAGTTATAGCCATTTAAAGTTTTAGCCAATCAGATTGCAGCGCACGTCCATGCGCGTGTTTACATGACAATTTTTATATATCATATTGTAGTACATCTTAAAGTATGCCTATATTTTAAATTTCATAGCATTTCGTCAAAAAACAGAAAAGATATTGAGATTTTTGTTTCAGCCAATCAGAGCGAAGCGCACGTGCATGCACGTGAGTTCGTGCTAATTTGACATTGTCACATTATCTACACTATTAATTTATCCTTATTAAATGAGTTTTAAAGTATTTCATCAAAAAATGTTAAAGTTATGGCTATATAAAGTATATCCGTCATTTCACTCATTTCACGCGCCCCGCACGTGCATGCGTATGCGCGCAAAATGACCTTCGTTCCGCACACTTACACTACACACCTATTAACCCTAAAAAGGTTTTAGCTCAGTAGGGTGAACAGTTTCTGAGAACACTCGCGGACAAAAAAAGTACCGGAGAACAAAGAAGAAAAAAAAGAATAATAATAATAATAATACATGTAATAAGAAACGGAGTAAAAACAATATGTTCCCAAACTCCGTTTGGGGAACATAAATATGGCATGAATGAGGACCTTTCTGGTAAAATGACGTCATTAATTTGGAGGATTTCTAAGTTTAATGCAGAAAACCTTCAAAATGACTCATTTCTGTGCTTATATTCCTTTAGAAAATAGTGTCTGCCATCGTCGCCCACTTTAATTTTTGGATTTATTATGTAAACTGTTATGAAAAAACACATATCTCAAAATCTTTCCGGGCGACGGTGGCAGAGTATGTTTTCTTGAAGAAAATTCCACTAAAAATTGATGTCTTCTGCAACTTTTTAAGAAAATACGTGCAAAAGGCACAAGTTAATGACGTCACAATTAGCATTAAGGAGGTCATATGAGCAAACGATTTGTATATTCTTGCTGCAGGGACTTTCTATGATTAAGAAAGAATGAATTTTGTTTTCTAATATCGCTTTCATATTTTAGAAAAATATCGGGATTACTTTGTATTGAAACTGTACATTCTTCTTTGTGCAGAGGATTTCTCGTCGATGGCTCGACCGATTTGCTTGAAAATTGCAGAGAAGGTGTATCTTTATCTAAACTCTATACCTTTTCTCTCATTTTTTGAATTTCACTTCCGGTCGGTAGCTATCGCCCTTTGATCGAAATTTTGATGGCCTCTCTGTCTGTGGTGGAACTCAAATACGGCTCAAGCTAGAAAGCTGATTTTTCAGGGAAAATAGAGGACATGATGCCATATTGCAACATGGTCAAGTTATTTTCCGGAAGTGCCTAGTATGGTAGTTCGGTTAGGGTCGAAATTTAGGACGAGAATCATGACTGATTTTTTAAAGAAATTTTTCATCATATCCTTTAAAGTATAATTATTTTGGTAAAACATACTGAGCAATATTTGGGCAGAATGACAAGATCTTTAACATGGTATTAAGAAAAAAGTGCTGATATTAGGGACCGAAAGGGTACAAAAGTATAACTCTGTAACAGTCAATATTTTCTTTTATTCATTACTGAAGCAAAATTAATCATCTCAACAATCTACAACAACATATTATACTTTTAATGTCGTATGGTACATAATTAGGGGTCACAAGTGGCCAGAATGCTAAATCTTTGATACCTTATATCTCGAAAGGGATAAATGTTTTGATAAGTAATATTGAACAAAAGATGTTCAAAATAATGTTCTGAACAATATGCAACCTTTCATTTCTTACTAAACGTTCCCATTAAGGAGTTGAAGGGTTGGCCCCTAAATATTTGTTATGCAAATAACTCGAAAACGAAAACGAATCTCTGACTAGTTGTTGAAAAAAAAGTGATCAAAATCCTAAGAAATTTAAGATGATATGGAGAGAAAAAAAGAGCTGATCCCTAATATTAGGAGCCGTGAGGGGCCAAAAGTCGAATTTTAAAGTCTTTAATGTTCAATTTTTTTTTACAGATTATAGAGGCAAATTCGTTCTTCTTCGGGACAGGCCCCCCTGGTCCCCCTATTGCTACGTGCCTGTTTATAAAACATATATAAATTACATGTTAAGGTCTCATTGTAGAGAATGCTCTACAAATTCATCATTTATCATGAATTTTGAGACGATTCTAACGGAGAAATACCGATAAGTGGGGATAATAGGAACTACTTGAAATTTTTTAAACTTTTTGCATATCTTATGGAAGTGGGGATAATAGGAACTACTTGAAATTTTTGAAATTTTTTGCATATCTTATGTAGGAAAGTTTCAAATGTAGTGTAACAATTTTAAACAAAATGCTATTAATTAGGAATTGAAAAGGTCAGTAAAGGATTTTTTGATTCAGTTTAGAAATTTAAAGTCCTACATAAATAATGTATGGTATTAGGGTATTCCGTATAGGTATTACCATATAAGCAGAATTTTTATGCACCCGGATTAATAGATCTGGGGTGTGTATTGTTTTTGTCCTGTCTATTTGTCTGTTTGTATGTCTGTCTGTTGTCAACTTTAACATTCGCCAAAACTTTTGAACCATGATAGATAGAGACCTAGCTCATATTTGGTTTGCACACTCCACTAATTAAGTTCTTTCGAATGACTTCAAGGTCAATGACATTGTAACCTTGATTGTGACCTATATGCTTAAAATAACTTTTTCGAACTTTCACAATTACTTTTGAACCATAGGAGATAGAGACTTCATATTTGGTAAGCATACTACACTAATTAAGTTCTTTTAAATGACACCAAGATCAATGACCTTATGACGTTAAATGTAACCAATATGCTAAAAATAGCTTTTTCGAATTTTCACCATAACTTTTGAACCACGAGTAAAAAGATCAGAAATCAAGGGTCATAAAAAATGAACACTAGATATTCGAAGCCCTTGTTAGCTCATTATATTGAGAACAACTTTCAAATTTATTATACTGGTACTGTCTAAAAAGTAAATTAATCTCAATGATATTGAGGTCTGACATTGATCAATTTTGATAAATTGTTTACCCTAGAATTTTAAGTGACATATTGCTTTACTTTGATACTTTCTAATTTTAAATATTGAAGGGGGTTATATTTTTATGCCCCTTTATGAATATGGCCAAGCCATATAGTGTTTGTCATGTCCGTCTTCCGTCCTTCCTCCCTTCCATCTTTCTGTCCTTCCATCACACTTTGCATTTAGCTCAGTGCAAAGCTTAGTTTCAAAAAAACTATCCAAGATATTTTCATCAAACTTCATATGCTGATAGGTATTGATGAGAGCTTTGCAACTGCATCAACATTTTTTAACTTTGACCTTTCCTTTGACCTGACCTTACTTTTCCTAAATTAGTGTTCAACTTCGTATGCTAATACGTATTGATGTAAGCAATTCAACTGCTTTAACTTTTTTGACCTTGACCTTCATTATGACCTTGACCTCACTTTTATCAAATGTGTTTAAGTTGGTTTTAAATAAACCATAAACTTAATATGCTCATACATAATGATGAGAGCTTTTCAACTTCATCAACATTTTTGACCTTGGCATTTCCTTTGACCTTGACTTCACTTTAAAGAAATTAGTGTCAAACTTCATATGCTGATACATACTGATGTAAGCAATTCAACTGCATCACTATTCAAGATATTTTGATCAAATTTCATACACTAATAAAATTTTCATTTTCCATTACTAATATACCCTTGAAGGGACATTCATATCCTATGGCCATATTTCTAGTTTCATAAATTTCTTACTTATTTAATTTTTTATTTTAACTATTTTTTTTCAAGACATCAGGAAAAGAAAACACTGTTGTATAAGACACAATTAAAGAAGATGGAGGCTCATCTGTAAGTTAAGAACTCACAGTTCATAGGATATCTTCCAGCAGTTATCCACAATCATCTGATGGTGTAAATCCAAGCACAAATACAGATGATTTTGATTAGATTGTAAGTAGCAATTTAAAATATAAAATTTAATTTTTTTTTGTTACAAGTCTCTTAAAGGATATTTTTACTTATAAAATGATCAACTTAAATATTCTTTTTTTAATGTTATATATACATACATGTATATTCAAATTGTTCACAACATTTACAATAAAATGAATTTTATAACCATTCAAGGTGAGATAACATAACATATCTGTCCAAGCTTATTACCAAAAGTACTGAAGTTATTCCACATTATTTTATCACTATACATAAATAAACATAAATTGTTTGTATTCTCGCCTCTCATTGGTTGATTTCCAAAAAGGAACACAAATTATTCTGTATAATCTGGTTTAGTATGGGGACACACCCCCTTGACGACCAGCTGAATCATCCGTATCCATGCAATCCCCTCATTTTCAGTCCTCGGGATTCATGGAAAATTCCAGATTTAATAAATGTACCTTTAACTTCAAAAAGTAACTCAATCTTACCAGTGGCACATGTAAACAAACATCATTGCTGCTAGTTCTGTGAATCAGTTATTACCTCCCCTTGTTTCCCATCACTTCTGTTATAATGGTTGTATTATTGAGCGGCAAATTTGAACTCATAAAAAGCAGCACAATTTTACATCCACATTTGTTGTCGGAATGACTCTAATTCTTGGCCAAATTATTCGGGTATAACCAGGTTTGGATCACTTTACACTTTTTAGCTCACCTGAGCTGAAAGCTCAAGTGAGCTTTTCTGATCTTTGTCCGGCGTCCGTCTGTCTGTCCGTCTGTCCGTCCGTCCGTCTGTCTGTCTGTCTCTCTGTCTGTCTGTCTGTCTGTAAACTTTTCACATTTTCGACTTCTTCTCAAGAACCGCTGGGCCAATTTCAACCAAACTTGCCACAAAGCATCCTTGGGTGAAGGGGATTCAAGTTTGTTCAAATGAAGGGCCACGCCCTCATTCAAGGGGAGATAATTGGGAATTAATGAAAATTTGGTGGCATGTTTTAAAAATCTTCTCCTCAAGAACCACTGTGCCAGGAAAGATGAAACTAATGGGGAATCATCCTCAGGTAGTGTAGTTTCAAGTTTGTTCAAATCATGACCCCCAAGGGTAGGGCGGGGCCAAAATGGCCGACCAAAGTTTTACCTAGAAATATATAGGAAATTTTTTTAAAAATCTTCTTCTCAAGAATAACCAAGCCATAATTCATCATATTTATATGGAAGCATCCTCAGGTAGTGTAGATTCAAGTTTGTTCAAATCATGACCCCCTGGGCTAGGGTGGGGCCAAATTGGCCGACCAAAGTTTTACATGGAAATATATAGGAAAATTCTTTAAAAATCTTCTTCTCAAGAAAAACCAAGCCATAATTCATCATATTTATTTGGAAGCATCCTCAGGTAGTGTAGATTCAAGTTTGTTCAAATCATAACCCCCGGGTGTAGGGCGGGGCCAAAATGGCCGACCAAAGTTTTACATAGAAATATATAGGAAAATTCTTTAAAAATCTTCTTCTCAAGAATGACCAAGCCATAATTCATCATATTTATATGGAACCATCCTCAGGTAGTGTAGATTCAAGTTTGTTCAAATCATGACCCCCGGGGTAGGGCGGGGCCAAAATGGCTGACCAAAGTTTTACATAGAAATGTATAGGAAAATTCTTTAAAAATCTTCTTCTCAAGAATAGCAATTCATGATTAGTCTTGGGTCTATTTTTGGATTTAAGGTTTTCAAGTATAAACCAATTCTGCTTTTTCCTAGCCACAGTGCTCAGGTGAGCGATGTGGCCCATGGGCCTCTTGTTTATAATCCGATCCCCAAGCGTAAACTGATCCAAACCAGGTTATATCGAATAATTTGGCCAAGAATTAGTCATTCCTTAAGTAGAGTATCAATCCAAGCAAACTTTGTGCCATTTTGAGGACCATGTCCGATTGATAGGAGGGTATAAAATTTTCAATTTTGGTTAAGTTGGTGTCTTACAAAGAAATTTTCTTTGTAGACAAGTACGCAAGTGTCCATTAATTCACAAGGCAGCCTCTGGTTACCAAGCAGTCAAGATACATATGAAGAAGAGGAGGGAGGTGATCACCTAGAAAACATGAATAACAAGAGGAAAGCTCTAGACACTTTCCTGCAAAGTTGTTGCCTAAGACTAAAGTCCAGTAAAGAAGCAGCTCAGAACAGATTGGAATGAAGCATCTGACCATACAAAAAGTGATTATATATCATCAGCTAAATAAATTTTTCAAGAGGTTGTGAATGTCCTTGCACCAGGTCAAGGCTCTCTTCTGCTGGATGCTTTATTGAAAACTGCTTCAGATTCTGCTGATACCAACATTCTGCGATTTCTTTCAAAAGCCTATAACCTTTCTGCTGACTGGGGAACACAGAGACTAATTTTGTCATTATTTGCTCATTCATACTCAGTGTTGCTTTGGTCAGATATATATTGCTAAGGAAAAATATGATTTTTTTAAAAAAAATATTAAATTGGTGTAAAATGTAATCAACTTATCTATTAAAAATTTGTATAAACAATTTTTAAATGAGTATGAAGTTTATTAAATGAAAAAATAGATCAATTTCTGTCTTAACACTATACTGTTGCTATGATCAGATTATGGTTGCTAGACCATTTTCAATTTGTATTTGTTGTATTGTTTTAAGGAATCGCTGTCTAGTTTTGAGAGTATGCCAGGGCATCAACAATAGTGGGAAACATGGGATAATTTGCATAACCGTTATGCTAAAATTATCCCATGTTTCCAACTATTGTTGATGTCCCTGGCATACTCTCAAAACTAGACGGTGATTCCTTATATTTCCATTTCATTGTGAGATGAAATTGTAGATTTAAACTTTAAAAATGTAGACATAGACTTAAATCACACGAGGACTTCCATGCCAATTTCAATAGTCTTCGCCCACCGACATCAAACACAAAGGCAGCTGCACAAGATTTACATGCATATTTGGTCTCCTTAGCGTCAGACACAGAGACAGATGCGTACAAGATTTGCATGCGTATTAGGCCTCCTTAGCTCCTGACCTATCAACCTGCCTAATTTACATTCCGGTAGAATTATCAAGAAATAAACTCCGTCAACTTTCAAAGAGTTATCATAGAGAAAAAAATTAGAAATGGAAATATTTTGTTATCAAATTCTTTTTAGAGGATACCTTTCAATTTCAAAGATAACCATTCTCTTAATAATTAAATTTTAGCAAAATATTAGAGAGAGAGATTTCAATAATTTGTTACGACACCTTTCACCATCTATACTCCTTTCCATAAAGTTAGTGGAACAGTGTCCTTGAATTTACTTCTTAGTTTTATTTATAACTATGGTAGATCAAAATCTTAGACCAAAATTACATAAATATTGGATCTAAGGATGCACACTATTAGATTATCCGTTTGAATTCCCATAACTATTCTTTTGGAGTATCATCAATAGTTTTTATTGATAATTCATAAATAACAAAATGTCTATTCAGCTCTGTTGCTATGGACCTCATTTGGTTGCTATGCACAGAATATGATCAATGTATAAATTTTAGTATATTTTAATTTTTGTTTTAAAGAAAAAAAGGTTTTTCAATTAATTTATACTTATAATACATGTTCTCCTCTATTTTTTTGATATGATGTTTCGAAAATGTCTTGGTTGCTATGCAGTAAATTTGGTTGCTATGGGCACATTACAGGATTTTTATCCCAAAATTTCACTTTATTTATTAATGATGCAAGAGTATGAAATCTTTTATACATACAATTGTATCAATTTGGAAGAAATTTAAAATTTACCTAAAATATTGGAAGTGAATTTTAAGCATTCTTTAAAGAAATCAACCATGAAATTGAACAGTTTTCCCAAAAAAATAGTAAAAATGCTTATCAATTTTTTATGTCAATCTTGAAGATCAACATGTATTGTGCAAGAATAAAATTCATTTAAATGCTGAACCTGTTGTAGATTTTATATATGTAAGTTTTAATTTGACAGATAAATATTTAAATTTTCACATTGTTCAACTATATAGTATTTGTGTTGCCATGGCAACAGATGTATGGGTATTTAGATTTGTTTTGAAACTTTTTTGTACACTACATATCTTTAATAGTTTGCATAAAGTTTGTTTTGGGTGATATCAGTATTCTTTCTGTAAGAATATTCTTCTAAAAAAGTTAAAATTCAAGCTTTTTTTTTCCTTCACTTATGGTGGTTTCCATGGCAACACATAAGAAGGTAGATAAATAATAGTTTTGTTGGTCAAACATCATTTTCATATATGTGAAAGTTGTGTACAATGAACACTTTTTACAACCAATATAAGAAAACAGGGGGTTAAAATTTTAAGTTTCCATCTGAAGCTTGATGATTCGTGACATTCTCTCTTAAATAAACCAATAAACTCCTTCCCAAATGCATGAAATGTGACAGACGACATTAAGTAAAATTGTTTTTTTTATACTTAAGCAAATGAACAAATCACTTTTCAGTGTCCGAATCTCAGTGTTTAAGTGAAATATGATGTTATATATTTCCATGATCCTGTAATGCTATTGCTTCTTTACAGTCAGTATATCCAAAGTTATAGTGTAAAATAAAAGATTTTAAAAAGGATGTTTTGGAAACAGGAGAGCAAATGTTTGCTCATTTTATTAATGTTATGTATCTACTTTATACTTGTCTACTTTTGCAGTGTTTTAATAAATCCATCTGTGAGTATGTTTTATAGGACCACTTTGTGTATTAGTTATTGATTTCTAACTATGCTTTCCTGTATGAATAAAGGAATTTATTTCATGTTTTCCCCTTTATCCCGTGGATATAAGTCATTGAATAAATTTTTCATATCCCACACGTATGTGCACATATGACGTTACAGTGGTTTTTGCGTTATCAGGATGAAGTAAAATTAAGTGGAGTGCTATATGAAACAGTGTATACCATCGGTTGTGAAGCATTAAACATGGGATAAAAAGAATCCCACAAGGCCAAGGCTCGGGGATAAAAATCACACAATTCGTTGGATAAAAATCGTATCCTACTATAAATCATGGGAGATCCGATATTCCTTATTACTCCTACATGTATTTACTTTTACCATGTAAACATAATTCAAATTTTTAAATGAAAAAAAAAATTATTGTGAGTTGGATTTTAATGATAACAACTATGTTAAATTGGTATGCCCTTCATAATTCTCTTAACTAAAGAGGTAAAGTAATGCAACTAGATTAGGACTGGACTATATACAAATGTACCAAAGAATAATTTGTCTAACGAATTCAATGTTTCCGTTCAAGAGCGCAAGACAATGTTTATAACTAACAGAATCTAAAGCATGACTGCTATAATTTTGGTATCACAGCTTTGTTCAAACTAAGCAGAGCTGTTACACGTTATTTTTTGAACCAAAGTCCTTCCAATAATTATCTGTGACTTATGTTTTAAGTTAGTTAAGTCATTTAAAGTAAGTGAGAAATCAATTTTACAATATATTTTGTTGCCTCGTTCCAGAATTTCTCATACCAACAATGTGACCTTAATTTGTGTAAAAAATCATGTAAGTTTAAAAAGTGCGTTAAGCTTTATATCCTACTCGATCGATGTTTACGAGAACGGATCGGAGAATCACTGAATTTAACACTGACATTTAAACCTGCATTTTTTTTTTATTGAGGTGTGGCATTGATAATAGATAAAAACACCTTTCCTTTGGTCAAAGGTAGTACCTCAAATGTTGTTAGGGGCACTTACATGTGAAGACCCGGAGTTTAGGGTAGGGTTGTTGTCGTTTCCTTTAAAGACAACTGATTTACGCTCTGGCATGACACGTTATTTCAATTAAGCAATATATTTTATCGATCGTCAGAGAGCTTCTCTACATTGTTCTTGTGTAAACATAAGCTGTCAACTGTACAAAAAACAGCGCTACTCGTAATGTCTAATATTTTATATATGTAAGTTTTAGTTTGACAGATAAACATTTAAATTTTCACATTGTTCAACTATATAGTATTTGTGTTGCCATGGCAACAGATGTATGGGTATTTAGATTTGTTTTGAAACTTTTTTGTACACTACATATCTTTAATAGTTTACATAAAGTTTGTTTTGGGTGATATCAGTATTCTTTCTGTAAGAATATTCTTCTAAAAAAGTTAAAATTTAAGCTTTTTTTCCTTCACTTATGGTGGTTTCCATGGCAACACATAAGAAGGTAGATAAATAATAGTTTTGTTGGTCAAACATCATTTTCATATATGTGAAAGTTGTGTACAATGAACACTTTTTACAACCAATATAAGAAAACAGGGGGTTAAAATTTTAAGTTTCCATCTGAAGCTTGATGATTCGTGACATTCTCTCTTAAATAAACCAATAAACTCCTTCCCAAATGCATGAAATGTGACAGACGACATTAAGTAAAATTGTTTCTTTTATACTTCAGCAAATGAACAAATCACTTTCAGTGTCCGAATCTCAGTGTTTAAGTGAAATATGATGTTATATATTTCCATGATCCTGTAATGCTATTGCTTCTTTACAGTCAGTATATCCAAAGTTATAGTGTAAAATAAATGATTTTAAAAAGGATGTTTTGGAAACAGGAGAGCAAATGTTTGCTCATTTTATTAATGTTATGTATCTACTTTATACTTGTCTACTTTTGCAGTGTTTTAATAAATCCATCTGTGAGTATGTTTTATAGGACCACTTTGTGTATTAGTTATTGATTTCTAACTATGCTTTCCTGTATGAATAAAGGAATTTATTTCATGTTTTCCCCTTTATCCCGTGGATATAAGTCATTGAATAAATTTTTCATATCCCACACGTATGTGCACATATGACGTTACAGTGGTTTTTGCGTTATCAGGATGAAGTAAAATTAAGTGGAGTGCTATATGAAACAGTGTATACCATCGGTTGTGAAGCATTAAACATGGGATAAAAAGAATCCCACAAGGCCAAGGCTCGGGGATAAAAATCACACAATTCGTTGGATAAAAATCGTATCCTACTATAAATCATGGGAGATCCGATATTCCTTATTACTCCTACATGTATTTACTTTTACCATGTAAACATAATTCAAATTTTTAAATGAAAAAAAAAATTATTGTGAGTTGGATTTTAATGATAACAACTATGTTAAATTGGTATGCCCTTCATAATTCTCTTAACTAAAGAGGTAAAGTAATGCAACTAGATTAGGACTGGACTATATACAAATGTACCAAAGAATAATTTGTCTAACGAATTCAATGTTTCCGTTCAAGAGCGCAAGACAATGTTTATAACTAACAGAATCTAAAGCATGACTGCTATAATTTTGGTATCACAGCTTTGTTCAAACTAAGCAGAGCTGTTACACGTTATTTTTTGAACCAAAGTCCTTCCAATAATTATCTGTGACTTATGTTTTAAGTTAGTTAAGTCATTTAAAGTAAGTGAGAAATCAATTTTACAATATATTTTGTTGCCTCGTTCCAGAATTTCTCATACCTACAATGTGACCTTAATTTGTGTAAAAAATCATTTAAGTTTAAAAAGTGCGTTAAGCTTTATATCCTACTCGATCGATGTTTACGAGAACGGATCGGAGAATCACTGAATTTAACACTGACATTTAAACCTGCATTTTTTTTTTATTGAGGTGTGGCATTGATAATAGATAAAAACACCTTTCCTTTGGTCAAAGGTAGTACCTCAAATGTTGTTAGGGGCACTTACATGTGAAGACCCGGAGTTTAGGGTAGGGTTGTTGTCGTTTCCTTTAAAGACAACTGATTTACGCTCTGGCATGACACGTTATTTCAATTAAGCAATATATTTTATCGATCGTCAGAGAGCTTCTCTACATTGTTCTTGTGTAAACGTAAGCTGTCAACTGTACAAAAAACAGCGCTACTCGTAATGTCTAATAGTCACAAGTGACAAAGTTTTGTCTATGTACTTTAACACAATTTGATGATGAAATGAAAGAACTGCCTGAATTGTAGCATCTAGGTTTTAAAAAAAAATATGGTGTATATTGTACATGAAGCGAATCGATAGCCTGCTTACTGAAGCATGTACCGCGTCTCTTTAAATAACACATCGAGAAAAGCAGACAAGAATATAAAGATCTGGAAGACGAAAGAAGAAACTGTATATCAACATAGTCTACAAATAAGATTTGTCAACACAATAGAACAGACACATCCACAGGTATGTGATTAGCCTAATATGTTCAATTGATTATAGGCAAGATGTTTATATAGCGTGATTTTAAAACTAGGAAAATTCTAACAAGGAAATGATACTTCCAAAAGAGGGGGTTGGCAATGCAATGATTCACCCGGCTTTGTTTAAACTTTTATGAGTACTGTATATCTTTGTATCAACCATTTCTATTTACATATTTTTTACCAAGCTTAAGGTTATCATTTGCATGTGTATATTTTTTTTTCCTGCTAACAATTAAATAATCAGTATAAATCGTCTTAAAATTAAACATTTACACTGCGATTGTTTTGTGACTTTCACTTAAAGGCAGAATTTACCGGGTGGTAAATTCCAGGTGAGGGAGGGGCTTATTCTGTACAGGTGTAAATGCCTTGAGGGCTAGCAGTCTACCTGTGGTCATCTGTCTCCTAACAACTATACACAGGAAGTTATTTAATACACAGTGAAATACCCAGATGTCAAACTTTACCTGTGTAGGGGATTTTGAGACAATTCTAAAATAAGTAGTAGAGAGAATAAAATAAGTAGTAAAAAGGTTTTTCAATTATAAGTAGATCTACTGAGTATTTTTAACTGTATGAAAACATCCCTAACCATTAAAAAAATATTATGATATCATACTATAAATTCAAATATTCATTCAAACAAAGGTTATTTTAGATGTGAACTATTGTAACAACCAAATAAGACTTCATTTATTAATTCTTCCCCAGGATACCATCTATTAATTAAATGAAAAAAGAGCCGTGTTTACTACATTATACTAAAAAGGAATATTCACTAGGGGTTTATCCTAAACTTAATAAGGCTTTGTCACCATGAAACATGCCAAAAAAGATTGCTTTTAAATCCCCTTATATTCAATTCTTTCTATATTTTTCCAGAGACAATATATAAATTCTTCTATCAGAAATTATGTTTTATAATTATTACTAATAGATGCATAGTAAAAGTGTAAAATGATAGAACGTTTAGAATTATTATATTATTATATTTGTTTATGAACATAAAAAACTGAAGTATTTAATTTGTAAATCATAGAATTACTGTGGAAAATAAAATGCAAAATAATTATAATAAAAAAAATAATAGAAAAATAATTCTCACTCATTTTCTTCGTTCAGAAAGTAACATCATAATATAAAAAAAGATACCTTCAACATTTATGAAATACCAATAAATTGATCACGATGCAGCATACCTCCTAAATATTTTATTTTTGCGATCAAGGTTTGAAGTAAATACATAATTCTTATACCAATATCAAAAACCATACGAAAAATTTAGCTGTTTAAAAAAGCTTAGAGAGTCAGCATTTGTTTTTTTTTCTTCTCTGTGATACTGTTTTAAGGAATCATACATGTAGAAACTGCAAGAAATGCTTTCAGCAAAGAAGATGGGCTGATTAGGCTGGCGAAGTACCTAAAGTGCGACAGATAATAATCGAAAAATTGCATTTCAATTATATCTTAATTTTAATTGATATTCTATCTTATGATAAAGTATATTTAATGTCAAATTTGTATAATTTACAAAAATCTCACAAGGACTGGAAATAATTGTCTATGAAAAAGCATACACACACTTACAAGAAGAAAAACGATAAATTTCGCATACTTGAACAATATTTTTTTCTTAGATATGATTGGGTCTTCGCTCCATTTTTGTGAAAGATAGTCCTCAAAGTTTGCACTATAATTTACATTTTTTGGTTTGCAAAAATATGGAGAGAATACTCATAATATATACCTTAAATGTACACTTCTATGACAGAACATTCGCATCTTTCCCAGAAATACTTTAAGTCCCTTTAGTCAAGGTTCATATCACAAACATGATTTAAATGCCAATAATCATCATGAGCCATGTAGCATACTGGTTAGAGCTTTAGTCTCGAACTACTTGAAACCTTGTCTTTATATTTCTTTCTGTAAAGAGACAAGCGTCAGTGCATGCAGATTCTTGCATTTCTTATCTGTTATTCAAAAGAACAGAAAGCATGAAGATAATAATCAAGTTCATATTCACGTAACATAATTCCATGAAGTTATAAACTACTCTCATTATCTGTTCCATAAGATTTTATGAAGGGGGGGGGTTTCATGGACATTAAGGCTTTTTTCTCATCCCGTGGTCAGCAAATAGGACGCCATAAGCTTCATTATCACACCTGTTAGTGTTTGTTATGTCGCAGTTTAAATAACTGTGTTTTGATAACGGAGAAAACCTTGTCTCTGCAATACATAAACAACCATATTAAACCCTCAATTGAGAATATTAATAAAGCACCAACTGCAAAAAAAAAACTAATCTTCCTGAGATATTGACTGGAAATGAACGTGTTATATACAGTCACAGAGAATTTTGCATTTATGACGTTGACCTTTGAACCCCCCAAAAATTGGGTCTTCGAGTGCCTCGCGCCATACAGGGAGTTGTGTTACAAAATATCATTACAAAAACTCAAAGACTTATCGAAAACAAAAGTGAGAAAACAGGCAGAATTTTTAAAGTTATTACCGTGACATTTAACCTTTTGACCTCTAAATCAAAGCTTTCATATGCCATTAGGAGTAATGTAGGATTTCACTGCAAAAGCTCAAAGTGTTCTCGAAGTCTTCTTCTTAATACTGACATATGGTTTTGTAATACTGAATAAATATTTAAGAAATTACAAGATTACAATTGAATAAATGTATTAATCAAAAATAGAAAGAAAATGAAAACATAGGTTCAGTGTATAATATGCAGACTATTAATTATTCTTTGTAAGAAAAGAAAGTTTTATTTAGCCTACGTGTTACATGACATGAAGAAGAACTCAGATTAAGAAAAATAAACTGATAATATCAGTACGTTACAAAAAACGAACATAAATGCATGGGTTTGTTTATTGCATAAAACGAGATCAGCCTTGCGCTAAATCTACACAAGAGTAATATTACCAAAAAAAATCTTTTAAACTCAATTCATTTTAATCTTATGAGGGTTTATCGACACGGTTGGTAGCCATAGAATGCACATTCCAAAGATGATGATACAGTTTGTTGGGTTTTCCTGTGACAGTCTGCTCTCTCAAGTGTTATGTTTCATTTCTATTGAACCAGTGCAGATAACACTAAAGCTGTATACAGAATGAAGTTGAAGAAACTAAAAACTGAAAGAACCCTTTACAATAGGACCCGCAATTGATATAACATACAACCATAAAAACTGGGGTGTTTCAAACGTCATAGGCTGAGTCAGACATGTGGAAAAGAGTTTTTATTGTGTAAGATGATAAGTCAAGCTTTTATCTATTAACAAATAATTCAATTTTGTTTGTATTCTAGCCTCTTATTGCTAAATATCCAAAAAGGAATCATCTGTATCCATGCAATCCTCTCATATTCAGTCCAGGGGATTCATAGAAAATTCCACACTTAAGAAATTTGCCGTTTACATTATCGAGTAACTCGGTCTAATCACATGTAAACAAACACCATGCCTGCCAAGTCTATGTATCAGTTACAACCCCCCACCCACCCCCACCCCCCCCAACCCCAGCATCCCTTTATATCATAATAATATTAAAAGCTATTTAAAAGTTATTTAAACATAAAATGGAAGAAAAGTTTTGACCATAATCGATCTTAATGGTCGTTTATTCTTACTTTAAATAAGAACAAATAATAGCTATTCTTTTTTACTTAAGGACAGATGATACAATTTTTTCCTTTGTACGAGATCGAGACTTGATATCACGTGACGGGTATAGAAAGGTAGACAATTTTTAGCGATACCTTTCGATTACTTGCGATTATTCTATTCATCGAGCGAAAAAGTGTTGCATGATGAAATTTCCTATTTACCTACTTTCCTCATGCATCTTATTCATTCACTCATGCATATTACATGTAAATGTTAAATCGGATTAAAATGTTTATCACTCCATACAAACTCAATCGAGCCCATTAATAGAATGTTAATTAGAGCGCAAGTGTTTGCATCATTAAAAAATCCCAATTTTCATGTACATGTATTCTTCGTCTACCTTTTAAAAATTATTTGGAAATAGATGATCATGGCCATCTTTTTAATGTTCATTACTTGTGGAAATTGAAATAAAACCATGTCTGACAGCTGAATAAAATGAGCATCTCTAATTTCATTTCAAGATATGATATTACATTCAAACAGTTACGCCATGTGCATCGTATTGTAGATTAAGACGGATTTCAGTTCAGTCTTTTAAGAGCTGCATATTCTACCTGTATTTGTTTCGGATGACTTGAGTTGCAGTCCCCGTTTTTAACTTTTATCCTTTGTTAATTTTGATATCAATCTTGATGGAAAAGTTTTCGACATTCCAAGATGTTAAACGATGCTCGAATAATGAAATCACTGGTAGGTTTACTGAGAAGTTCTATTATAACTACTGACTCCCATATGGTAAAAAAAAAAATGATGAAAATAATCTTCTCAAATTGCATCACGTAGACTTTATGTAGATCTTTATCAATGTTATACCAGGTTGAAAAGATGGATATGTTTTTTATTATCGTTAAACTACCAACAATAATGTTAACATTTTAAAATTTAATTAAAATTCATTAAAATATATCAAAAAGCTGATATGCATTGCCAAAGGACATCCTTGGAAAATACAGAGAGAAGGTTCTTAACTCAAACTTAAACAAACAAAAAGACATTGATGAGCTAATTCATGAGAATACCGATAAAAAATCATATATAAATAAATAATATTGTGAGAAGTGTGCAGTGATAATCTATGAATATGCCAACAATACCTAGTGATTGCGCTAAATTACCAATGTATGCACATCAACAATATATTTAAGTGCACGTGTAAAAACAGTGTTCTTAGGCTCTACGGATTTCCCAAGATGTTGACCCCATCAACAAATCCATAACCACTCTCAAACTAGATAGACAGAATGCCTAGTAATTCGTTAGAACAATGAATGCACTAATTATAATACAGAAATTTCATCTGAAATATAAACCCTCTAAGCTCTAATGCTTTTCAGTTGAATTTCCTTTTCAACTAAAAGAACGATAAACTTTCGTAATTACATGTACCGAACTGTATACACTATAAGCATTATAACAACACCTATCTTTTGAATATCACATTCTTTGCTACATTATTTATGCATCCCATTTTATTGATTACATCTAACTGGAAAAGCACGCACTTGTATATCAGTTTTTAATTAGAAACTATGAAATTATGTTTTTTATCCCTGCAGATTAACTTATCTTCCTATAAATTGCAAGCTTTCTTCGTTATTACAAGAATGCTCCCCCCTCTCCCATCCGCTCCAACTTACAAAGTCTATTTTGCATCTTCATTTAAACATTTCATACATTCAAAGAAACAGCTGAGGTGTACTTTTACAGTAGATTTAGCTAAATGTTAATTTGGTCTTTTCAAACTTGTTTATTTCACCTGTAGAGGTTCCGGACGAGTGATGTTACAGACCCAATTTTTGACTTTTGTTCTTCACTTGCGTGTATGGATTCGAAGCTTAAAGGATAAGTTTTACACTTCCTGGTGTTAAAACATGCTTAAAAAATTCAGTTTTTGATTTATTTCGAAGATTGCTAAGAACAACTGAACCAGAAATGAAATTTTCCAAATGTTTTATGTTCATGAATAATTTTTGATCGACATAATAATATGAACTTGCACTGATATGACCATAACCTTACATTTTCACCTACTAACTTTCGTTGTGTTTTATTATTTGTAAATTGAAATATGCCTATTTCTATTTTTCTTTAATGTATTCGCCTAAATCCATGGTAAAATTCAAGGTCATTAGAAAACTCAATTATATTGTCATTGACAATTAGGTCCACTTATTCTTGCTATTTTTATAAGAAAAACAGACAGGATTCAAACGTTAACAACCCCTCTTGACTGACGTTTATTTTTACTTTAGATATAACATACCCCTATGTAGAAATATAGACAGACAACAGTTCAAAATCGTAAAATGTATAAAGACTACAAACTTCACGATGTTTTCTTCTTCCCGGTCAAATCTCATGACTTTTAATGTTAACTGAGTAAACCCAGGTGACCTATCGCTATCTGTTTTCGTCAAACGTCGAGCGTCGTTCGTCGTACGTTTACAATTGAACATTTTCAGTTTCTTCTTTGCAACCACTCAACCAATTTCAACCAATTTTTGCATTCAGCATCTATGAAAAAAGAGAAACATAAATTGAGAATGTAATGGTCCCCTCCCCCCTGTAGCCTGGGAGATGGGGCCAAAACCAATAAAATAAATGTAGTCTTAAAAATATTCTTCTATACTCCTGGACATCAAACAGTCAAACTGTTCGCATGACTGTAATCAGCATAAAGTTTTCAACCAAAATTGTGCAATTCATGGCCCCAGGGGTTATATAGATTTTAAAGTGAACATGCATTATTGAACATCTTCTTTTCTGCTCGTGGGTATTTGATTAAAAAAAACAAATACATAGTTATATTGAATAAGTCTGCCTCTTCCGAAATTGTGAATTTCATGGCCCAGGGGTCAATGGTCCTGGTGTGAGGGCAGACTCTATTAATTGTATAGTGAAACTCCATGTATTCTTTGAAAAATTTTTCCTTTGCTGAATAATTTCTGTTCCTGTGTATTTAACTAGCGAACATTCATTGTTATAATGAGGAAGGATGCCATTTCGAAAATTGTGTGTTTTTATTGCCCCTGGATTTATCGCCATATCCTTCTTGCGTGCAAATATACGGCAGTGCTTATTAAATCATAAAATACAGAAAATATATCAATAAAATCGTGAAGAAGATATAGAATCCAAGTTAATAGCCTGTAGAATGCATGTAAAAAATATTTGGTTAAATTATAGAATACATTTTTCGTTGAGAAAATATTACTTTACCTGCCTCTTACTGCATACAAACTACGCCAAGTTTTACTAAATGACGTCAGATTGACAAATGGATTGCGATCAGTGACGTGTTAATAACTTTTTATGTGGGATTTAACTAACTACAAAACAGCATGCTGTTATAGGTTTGGATGTAGTCTGATGATTTCTCACAGGTTAAATTAGCAAATTACCTCATTTTGCGGTATTTTAAAGAATTGTTGTATGACGTATATTTTGTATGATGGCATAGCTAAGTTTTCTGTACAAATTAGGCTCCGCCTTCTTTACCTTGCTGCGAAGTTAGATAAAGCCAATTTTAAATCACACAATTATAAATGTTCTATTTATCTCAAACAACTTTCGTTGTAATAAAACTTTGAGACTTATCCTGCAAAAATAAAGTAAATCGTGTTCAAAATTTAGAAATTTTGCTATTTGCGTTTTGGAAAACATTATGTGACAATTGCTGGAGCTTATACATCAAACGAACTTCTGACTAAGGACCATGGGTCGTGAAATCTACTGAATAAAACAAAACTGAATAAATAGGTATTTATCAACCATCTATGATAAAATTTTCAAGATTTTGGAGCATAAAACGTCAGATTCAGTGGTTCCTTTTGATCTGTGTGTACAACTGGTTGATAAAAAGTGGAAATACATTTTCTCTTCGTTACTCTGATATTCTGATATGCATGTGTGTATTTAGTAACAAAACTAAGCATGCTAAGAGTGTAGTTATGATAAACATTGGTGCCTGTTTCACATTCGTGAAGTCATGGCCTCAGCTGGTTCAAAATACGAACCAAATAAGAAGGTATGGTTTTAGCTTTATTGCGCTCCAAAAATGTAATGATTTTGATACATCAGGAAAGAATATGGCATGAAGGATTACCATTCTGCAAATATAACGTCATTAATGTGAAGCATCTCTCAAAATTCAACAGAAAAAGCCTCAAAATGGCACATTTCAAAGGTGATTTTCCTTTAGAAAACAGTGTCCAAAGCCGTCGCCCACGTTGATTTTTTTATCTTTTGTGCAAAATTCAATGACCAATCACATATCTCAAGACATTTTTGGACGATGCCTGTGGACAATGTTATCTGAAAGAAAATTCAATGAAAAATTGGTGTCTTCTGCAACTTTTTTGTAGAAAATACGGTAAAATGCACATGTTTATGACGTCATAATTAGGGTAGGGTGGTGTAATTTCGACCATCCGGTTCATTTCAACCGTTCATAAATACCCTAATATATTTTGTTAATGGCGTGTACTTATATATGTACATTTATATTATGCAGAAAGTAAATGGCTTTTTGGTATATTGTGTCTAAAATAATTTTATTTCCATGAGCGTTATTAAGATCGTTATTGGACAATTACATCAAAGAATAGGCTTTATCACCCGAAAAATTATAGAAGAGTATATTGTTTGCCACTACGGCGAAGTATCACCTCAGAAAAATGTAGTATAGAAAGACAATCAAAGGATATTCCAGACGTGACATTTATCAAATATTGTTTTGAAAATGAAATTTATACCCTTTTAATTATCAGTATAAAGTTTTTTTTTTACAAATTAAATTGCAAATCAGCTGAACAGATATCGCCCAAAGTTATCCCGACATGAATACGGCGTCAGTGGGTAACTTCGACCATTTAAAATGACGCAGTTTACTATCTGCCACCAGAAAGAATTAATGACCGTTCCAAAACGAATACTAGGATGAGAATTATGTACATTAATACCTAGTAGAAACTAGTACTACAATAGTGAAAAATTATTTGTTTTATTTAATTTACATGCTGTTTAGATCATATATGATTTAACCATTTGGCAAATCGGCGTCATAGACATATCTGGTGCACTCGATGTCTTCGAATTAGGTACATTTGATTTGAAAATTGTCATTTTTTGTCAGTATTTTTACTCGATCTTTTATACTGTGTACCAGAAAATTCTTATTTTTATTTTACTACGTTAGAGCTGGCGCAAATTATTTCCTTTGTATTGGGTCATCGGTCGAAATTACACAACACCCGTATCTTGTAAATCGAAAGCATTTATTTCATATTATGACCACAAATATATACAAAACCGATGTAATCTGAAAGATAAAATGTATTTCGAAGGTAAAGGATCCAGTAAAAGTTGTAGCATAACATAGCAGTGACATACTTTAACAAATCTTAAGTAGAAAAAAATAATCGGTCGAAATTACACCACCCTACCCTAGCATTTAAAAACACATGTGAGAAAATATGATTTGTATGATTTTTCTGCATTGAATGTCAATTATTTAAAAAGCATGAGTTTTCATCTTTTACACCAGTTTCATTTTTCAGAAAATCACAGGGCAAAATTTGTATGGAAACCATACCTTCTTCAATTGTTTGAAAGTTGTTACATGATACTTTGTTGACCTATAAGGCATGTTTGCCTCTTGTTATTTATACTAACATTTAACATACAAATATGTCTATAATTCGGAGTATACATGTATCAACTTGAAGGTCACTTTTGCATACTTTTTTAGCTTACCTGAGCAGGTCAGCAATTGAAATACTCATAGAATAATCATTATATCTTGTAAGATGATGCATCTTCGCGTCATGAAAAATATTGATAGAAAAGTCGCTTGTCATTGTGACCTATCTTTTAAATTTTGCAGGCAATTTAAGACGCACAGTTTTGTCATTTTAAGGCCTATGATCAGTTTATGCATCTTTGGTCTTTATAGAATCTCGATCAAAAAGTAGGTAATGGTACCTAAATTTCATTGTTATAATCAAAAATCTCATTTTTATTATTTAATTTATATTATTTATAAAACTACCAAGGAATGATTGTTTAAGAGTAGTAAAACTTTGTCCATTTCTCCATTTTTAGTCCTTGGAGAACGTCAACCAAAAATAGATCACCTTGATCTACTTTTGAAATTTAATGGCTGTTTTCAAATATTATCAGGTACTTTTTGGCATAGAATAACATACTTTGTCATTTCAAGTTTTAAAGCTTTTTGTATATAACTCAGTTCATACATACATGTATTTCGTCTTTGGATAGCGTCAAACAGAAATAAGATCACGGTGACCTAATTTTGACTTTATATGGCTATATTTATATATCTCCAGTACTTATTGACTTAGAATCATCAAACTTTGTCATTTAATGCAATTTGGGTAATCGAAGAGCGTCGACTAATAAGTTGGTCAAGGTGACCTTATACTTCTTGGCTCAGAATTATTACACATCGTCAATTGGTTATCCTGGGCTCTCAGAGTGTTTTAACCAAAATATTTCATGATCATGATAACCTACTTTTGCAATTTCAAGGCTTCAGTTAGTTATATGAACAGGACACTGAGAGGCTTCAAATAGATGTGTGACAGATTGTACAAATTATCAGAAAAGTGATTTAGGACCTTGAGCCTCTTGTTGAAGTTTAGAACTGCCTGCAAAAATGAATGAATAATACATATTCAGGTCAAATTATAATTGGAATTTTGAAATAGATATTTTTTATTATTTCACCTCGGGGAAGTCGAAATGAGCTTATACTATATCCCTGGCATCGGTCTTGACGTCAGCGTTCTGGTTAAAGTTTGAGGAGTAGGTCCATTCCCAAATAATTATAAGCCTACCTGGACCAAACTTGCATGGATGATGCATCCAGGAATGGACACTACCAGACATGCTTCGGATGCTGGATCTGACCTACATTTTCCAGATGAGCGACCAGGTTAAATTTTTTGGAGCAGGTCCATCCCCAAGTAATTATAAGCAATACACGAACAAAACTTGCATGGATGATGCAGCTAGGGATGGGCACTACTACACTTGCTTCGGATGCTGGATCTGACCGACATTTTCCAGATGAGTGACAAGGTCAAAGTCTTTGTAGCAGGTCCATTTCGAAGTACCTATAAGCCCTACCCAGTCCAAACTTGCGTATATGATGCATCCAGGGATGGGCACTACCAGATATCCCAAATGGAAAAGAAATCTATCAAAATACTTGCAAAATATCTTCAAAACCCTACCAAATCATACTTTAATAATTTTTGTAGTATGTTTTGAAAGTGTTACATTTATGGAAACATCAATACAAGACTTACAAGATGGGGTGGCATGGTATTTTGCAAATTAATCATTACAATGTTTGTCTTTTATAAAAGTTTCTTAACACTCTGCAAACTGGAATTTCAATTTAAAAGTATTTCATTACACTTGTCTGCATCAATGTAATACTTTGATAGCATTTTATTTGAATAACAGACATGTTTAGAGTTGAATTATCTAAGAGCAGCTTCCAAGAACAATTTACATCATGTGTAAGACTAGTATTTGCGCCAACTTTTAAACTACCTGCACTCGGTCAGAGAGAAACACAGAGATTGGTGAAGGGACTTGCAAGGTGTGAGTATATGTATTGATCCCTGATTGGAAAAAGCAAAATGCAGGATGAATCTGGATATAAAAGAGGTAAAATTATTGCATGACTTAAAGTTCTTTTTTTACTGGACTACAATAACCTTCAATCTGTGAATGTGGATGTGAATATATTCTTTTTTGATTGGGTTTTTATTTATTTATTTTAAGATTGACCTTTAATCCTTATACTAACTTGGATCAGTTTTAAGGATTGGATGATGAATGAAGTGATGAATTACATGTTTAATACTTGAAAATTCTGTGAAAATGTATGTTATTGGAGAAGTGGCCAATGACTTCTCAGAATTATATCTTTTAAACCAAAGGAGTTGAACTGCAGATAATAATATAAGAGAGTGAATTTGGTGTTTCTAAATGTTGGAATTGTGCGCTGTTGTCTATTGAACAATAATTTCAATCCTGGAAGTCAAAATACCGTGAAACAAAATGTGTACATGTTTCAAAATGAGATTGTGTTTAGATGTTTTCAAAGACTTGTGGATTTATTAAAATTCAAATTTAGAGGTTATTCATGATTTGTTACTTATGATCTGTTAGTAGTTTGTTATAGAGTTTTGTTAGCCTAATTTGATGTGATTTGCTATATTATTGGAATACTGTCAAAACACAGTGTTTTGTAAGTAGTTTGTTAGAGTGTTAAGTAAGTACTTTGTTAGAGTGTTTTCAAAGTAATTTGTCATAGTGTTTTGTAAGCTTATTTACATGTGATTTGTTCTACAGAATACGTTCAAAACAGTGTTTTGTTAGTTGTTTTTTCATAGCGTTTTGTTTCCCCTTTTTGCATTTGGGATGCTTCGATTGCTGGATCTGACTAATATTTTCCAGATGAGTGACCAGGTTAATTTTTTTGGAGCAGAATCATTCCTAAGTTACTATAAGCCTACACGGTCCAAACTTGCACGGATGATGCATCTGGGGATGGAGACTACCAGACTTGCTTTGGATGCTGGATCAAACCTCTAGTTTCCAGATGAGTGACCAGGTTAAAGGTTTTGGAGCAGGTTTATTCCCAAGTACAGTACCGACCAGACCCAACCTAAAACCCAAGCAGTCCCAGAAAACAGTCCCTGGGACTACTTTGGGACCGCTGTGGGACCGCTGTGGGACTGCTCTAAAAAACAAACCCAGCAGTCCCAGCTGTCCCTTTCATGAACTGCTTTATTCACTCATGTATGACAAAACGTTCTAAGTGACATGATAACTCCGTCCCCTTGTGTTTTCTAAATTTGCAGGCCCCAAGTTGTTTTGCTTACTTGCGTCAGAGATGAGTTTAAACTGCTTAAAAAGCAAAGATTTCTTACAATCGTTTAATAAGTAGAGATTATTATAGTTAATTTATATTTACTTAGACTGTATATTTACTCAAATGTAGCTTAGAATAAATTAGAAAAAAATAAAGTTGTAAAATAAGGAAGTCAGGAGAAGATTAATTTTTCCCTAAATATAAAATACAAGTAAGGTTTATGAGAAAAAAAAATCAACATGTAGGCCTTTTAATTACGGGGGTATTTAATGTAAAATCAAATACTAAAAATTTGCATTGGTGCTATTTTAAAATAATTGTTACACTTTTATTTGAAAAAGGAACATGTGTTCAACCCTCAAATAGAAAACCTCACACATTATTAAACAAGTCGGAGAGAAAACTCGAAATCGGGTATTATCCGTGAAATCGCGTATAATACTCGATATTAGGGTATCGTTGAATCCTCGAAATCGGGAATAGGAGATGTAATCACCTAATAAAATTTAAACAATGGGATGGCGCATATTGCCGAGTTAACTTTCATCTAGACACAAATGTTTTCTAAAGGTATCACTAGCCAAGTAAGAATTTGGACGTCAAGATTAATGTGCTCAGGACAACAAATACCTGTGGAGCTCAGTACATTTCATGATCTGCACACAAAAAGACGTTCGATTTGCTTTATATTTTTCAAAATGATGAAAGTATATGCATCTTCCTCATGTTCATTCCCGACACAACAGAATTGTAAAATATAAGAATTCGGGAATTTATAATAATTCCACATCAACACAACAAACATGAACAATTTGTAAATAAATCAAATTATACGGAATCACATTTCACAAACAAGATATAATGCCATGTATAAACAAGGGATTGTCTATCATATCTAATTATGCGTCAATAATTACTTTCACATTCACCTTGTGCATAAAATCAAATTTATTTATGAATGTATAAAATAATGTAATGATAAAAATGTATAAAATTTCTGCTTAAAAAAACCCTCTTTTCTTTTTTTTCTGAAAATCATTTTGTTATCATTCATACATACAAATTTGCAGAATATGTCTTCAATATTTTAGCAAAGAGAGTGATAGTTTCAGGAATACAGCTTATGAGAGAACATAACTGTTGATCGTTTAATTTCGCTCAGTCATCAATATTTCACCATTTCTTGGCGACTTCAAAAGGGAGGGTCTAAAGGCTTCTTGACCACCTCTGACATAACAACATCGACTGTGTTCTGCATGTCGCCTTTCGCAATCATTGAATTAAATGTAAATGCTAAGTTTCTTTGCTATATTTCTTTAAATGTCACGGTCTGTTATATAAATTTTTAATTGTAGGGAAGATTTATTCATTAAATAAAAATTATATAGGCAAACAAAAAACAACCTGTTATTTTCTAACACAATATGATACTTCAAGTAACTAAAATTCATGTTTATTTTTTAACACAATTTTTCATTATAGATGAGTATTAGAAAAAGTGATTGCCATGAGTAATAAGTATCACATATAAAATAACTAAAAGTAAACTGTGACATAGCGATTGTCTAGAACCATTCAAACAGTGCGTTGTATAGCATATTATAATAAGGTTTAAAGACAGTGATATTAAAAAAAATGCGTAAAATAGACAACAAAAGGTATAATCTACCCTGTCTATCAAAAAGTTCAATTAAGAAAGGAAGTGGCTACAATTTTTATGAGATTTTAATGTCTGATTAGGAATTATATTCTCAAAAGACAAGAGTTTCCAAGGCGCATTTGAACACTCCAGTATTTCAGTTTGTTCATTATCATGTTCATAAACGTAAAAACTATCAGAAATGTGAGCACTTGACTATGTAATTCATATTTGAATATGACTGTACCTCGATATATATTGAGAAATACAATGTATTATAAGCTTATGAAAAGATGTACACATTTGACTTTTATTGATACATCCCCCCCCCCCCCCCGCCAAAAAAAAAACAAGAAAATCCGGTTCTCAATTTTTACACAAATGCATATAATAAAGGTAAAATAGCATATCTGGTATCGATTTAAATGCAACCAAAAATAACGGTGTCTTTGAAAAAAAAAATCCATGCTTAATTGATATAAAGAAGATACTCACCTTCAATTAGCTAATTTCAACCTGGTTTCGCATTAATCTTATTTTATTTTCTTCTAAATAATAATGCTGATATTCTATTATGGCAGTGATATACAATTATGACTTGCTTATAATGTACTCTTTAACTATTAGGAATAATTTATATTGCATGTGAAAGGGATGCCATAAATTTTTCAGTAAAAATACATAACACAGCGTTAGTCGTTTAATTTCTTTAAAGTTTTACATTTTGCGAATAGTGCACAAATTAAAAAATTAAGTATATGGAATACTTTAATGGGAAATAAAAAACAAAAAAGTGTAGTTATTTGTTTTTAGAAATTATATTGAAAAATATAACGCCATTGTGTCCTATTTGTTTACCCAGTAGTGTCTGTCATGTGATTTTAAACTTATTTGACAACCATATAAATAATACATAATGCGCCGTTGCTTTATTCTTTAGTTCTCATAGAATGTTTCACGGAATACCCGATTTCGCAGATTCAACAATCACCCATTCTCAATATAAGGGTTCAAATAATGTCGCCTCATTTTCATTTAGAAGAAATACCACTGATGCAATATTTAAATCAACATTATAAATGGTCATATAACAATGAAAAAGAATTCATATAATTTTCGATCTGAAAGGGTATTTAAGGAGTTCCAAATTCAAATATAGTAGCCTATTTGAAATGTACGTTACTGTCACCGAGGCAAATATTATGCTGAATCCCCTCTGTTTGATAAATAGTTTGGATTCTCAAGTAAAAATTTTCTGATAAGTTAAACCTTGTATCATATATATTTCTTTTGATAACAATAAATACATTTTCTTTGTGATAATAAATGATTTTTATTGTGCAATGTCCCTGTCGCTTAATTCTATTTCAACCACATTACAAGCAAACACAAAGATAATACACCTGATAGTTTTGTTCTCCTTTATTTATTGAGCGGCTAAATTTGAAATTTCAAAGGATTATTTACTCCTACTTAGATAATGTAACATGAAATTGAACAATTTGATAAACTTTTATAAATACGTTTACGGAATGAAAGACATTTTTAATCGTAGAGATAAGAAAGAAATGTACGTTACCTATATTCTTCCATTAAGAATATATATTAAGTAGAAAATATGAGACGACTCTGAATAAGCAACCCCTTTTATCCTGTAAACTGGCAAAGACGTTTTGCTTAACACAATTAAAAATTATTTTTTACATGAAAAGTGATCATTTGAAATGTACGTTACTGAAATGTACGTTACCATGAAATTCGAATTAAGTGAATCTTGCACGGATTTTCATGTATTCTCATACTTTCACACATTCGAATGTGTACACAAAGGAAAGTTTCAAAGGTTGGAGGTCGCCTTAATCCCAAAACTAATGAAAAGAAAGTTTCTGCTAAGGAAAAAAAATATATTAAGGTCAATTATGTGTAGTATAATTTTGATACCTGGTATGTATTTCTGAATAATAAACATGTATGATGCATTTCTTATGATTTGCAAGTTCAAATAGTATCAGTATATTGCGTGTCTAACGTACGCTTGTGGAAGAGAATTGATTTTTATATTTGAAATGTACATTACGTATGGTAACGTACATTTTGCGGATTTCTGAATTTTTTTTTAAATTTAGTCAATGAATTGCGTTTACACGAGCGAAACAAAATTATCGTTACAATCCATTTGACAACTGACCACATAAATTCATCTAAATGCACCCCTTATCCTCGTAAATGTGGTAGACTGTCACCCCATGCAAGAAAATTTATTTTTAAGGGGGATGCACAAGCCACATTGGATCTATTCTGGGGTAAAATAAGAAATATCAAGAATGTGCTTGATACTCTACTAAACTAGCCCAAAGTTACTAAAAGTGCTAGTACACTAATTGCCTACTGTTAGAGACCAAAATTAGTAAACAATTAAGTTTATTTTGTTTTAATTAGGAGGAAATTAATCATTTTAGAACTGCGCAGCTACAGCATTCACGAGATGATAAATGCATTGAAAATGGTGTTAGTTTGATTCATTGATTACATGGCTACAACCATTTGTTTCGCTTTTTTCTTGTCATTATCCATAATTCTTGAAATTTTGATTTGTCATATGGATGTCTTCCTAAGGCCATGTGTTTATTTCGTCCGCCATTCCTCTGTCACACAGAGTTCGAATAACATTGATTTTAGAATAAATGCGACCATAATAATATCAAGACAAGAAATTACTTAGTAATAATCATTAGGTTACATTACTTACTACTTATAATTGTTGCATCGCATGATCTGATTATTGAAAAAACGCGATTTTAACCCCACTTCAGCAAATCGGGAAAAACTGTTCTGTTTACAGCTCGAGTTTCCTCGTTAATATTATTCCACTGAGCACGTGGTTGGCATGTGCATATATCTGCTGTGGATAGAACCATTTATGACCATGATTATATTTAATTTTAAATGCAACAAGTCTTGATAATTTGTTGGTTTCTTTAAAATTCAAGAAAAAAAGATAAAATGTCCTAAACATATGTGTTTACGGCGGGTCTTTTTTCTGTGGCGATAGAAGTTATTTTCAAATGGGGCACTGCAAGGAGGATGCTTAGCATTTAATTTGAAAATGTTAAACAATATGCGGAGCGCGAAAAACAAATCATTATAACATGTCTTACATTCGAAAAGTTGGTACATATGTCTATTTTGTTTAGAAGTTAGATAGAAAAAAATACGCAGTTATAGGATTTCCTTCAGGCACCTCACATTAATAGCTAGATTGTTTGCAATGACCAACACATTATATGGAGTAATGCTTGGACATAAAAACGCATCATGTCTCATTATGTTGACAACGTTGTTGGCTCTCGCTCACTGAATATACGAAGCTTGATAAAATAAATTGAGTTGTTTCTTTGAAATTTAGAAGCGAGCACAATGTTTGCAAAGAAAGGTCCATCGCATATGCTATGTCTATCATCGCAAAAAAAGTGAGAAGCTACCCCCCCCCCCCCCCCCCCGA
>PRKT01000881.1:102919-115787 GCA_003671525.1 Saccostrea glomerata | reverse complement strand
CCCCCCCCCCCCTCCCGAAAATCCTATTTTTTTTTTTTAATAAAGTGCAAAAGATTCAAAAATTTTGCATAACTAAGTATGTGATGGAACATGTACTAGCCTTGTAAGACCACTTGTTATAAAAATATTTGGTTGCCTCTCTCCTGATCTACTGCCTAGAAATGGCCCGACTCATTTTTTTTTACATCCCATTACACGATATTTTTTTCTTTTTCTTCCGTCAACAATTATGTTTAAATTTTACGGATTTTTTATTCTCACCTATAAATACGGACCTAATAATTTTCCCCTGAGTTGGGAGGACCACCAAACGTCATTTTAAAGATGGTAAAAAAATATTTAATTATGTTGATTTTTTTCTTTACTTTGTAAAATTGTAATTTTGACAATATGGGCAAATAGAAAAAAAAGTTTTATTATTCATTAAATCTCCTAACCCACTCTGAATGATTTCCTTCCTTTTCAAATGTTGCTCCGCTGTAATGAAAATTGTAAATGCATGTTTATTTGACACAGTATACGAGGGTTGATCAAAAAGTTAACGATTTCTTAGGTATTTGATACTTATATTATTGTTGAAATATTCAAGTATTTTTCAAAGTGTAAATTGGAGGTCTTTGATAGCACATTTAATTAAAAACACATTCCTTTTCAAACTTCTTTTCACCGGGCAACATAACAAGTTTCATATTTAACCATCTGCCTTCCTTCACTAAAACGATCTATCCCATCATTGATTGAAATTGTAGGAAGTCATTTGTCTTAATAAACTGTGAACAAATACTTATACGCTACTTCAAAGACATTTTTAAGATATACCATAAATATTATAGTCGTTTGTTGAACGAGTTCCACTGAGACAACCATTTTTCGTCACAAGTACCTGCATAATGACGTCGTTTTCAGATTGTGACGTCACAAACAAGGAGCAAAACTTCAGCATATGCTATTTATAGAACGTGTGTTTGACTACGTTTCTAATAGTAGGTACTAAAACAAGGTCATTAATATCGATTTTATGTGTCTAATTTCTTTGTGTTTAATTAGTGATAATTAAAATTTGATAGATAATATCAGTTATCTGTGGCAAACTTACAAACTCTTAATTTTTAACTTTGATGGGGCTCATTTTTCCTTAACTGGAATCAAAGAGTTTAAGATTTTTTTTATATCAATACGCACACTTTTTAACAACTGTACGATAATAATACTAAATAACTTACTTCAAACCACACTATAGAACCTTTCCTCTTTTAAAAGTGTTCATATTATTTGAAATATTTTGCAACTGTAATTCTCTTCTACATTTAAAGATTGTTATGTCCCTCCATATTAAGAAGAGGTCTGGAAAACAAAATTCTGTGCTAAAATTAGACCACGTGCTGCTATCCATGAACTACTTTCATGGCTCTTTACACTCTTTTTGAAGACGACGGTACCTTGTTTTGAACTTGAAATTATCATTTAAAAGTGCAAAATTTACACATTTTCTCAACAAATGGTTGTAGAGAGAACATTAATGCACAGTTTGCATATTTTTTTGGATTTTTTAAGGCTCTGCTGATTTCTGTAGCTGCGCAGTTCTAAGGAGCATATCAAAAGCATTTTTCTGCAAAAGTATAGAATATATATGCACAAAATGCATTCAGTTATGCATATTTATTGTATTTTTATTATAGGGACTTAAAATTTGATCAAAATATTATGTATTTTAGCCATTTGAAGAAATGTTTACATTTTATTCTCACTGCACTAAAGGTGGCCGGACACCCCCTTAAGTGTCTTAAATTCATCTTTGGCAACATTTTTGCAGTTTATTTACTTTTAATATGCGACTTTTCGTCAATATTAATTTGATTGTTGTTGATAATTTAAAAAAAGGTATGCATAGGCTTATAACTGGTAGAAAAAAAACAAAACTAATCGAAAAGAAACAAAACAAATAAACCCAGAACACAAGACGGTCACGTACATTTCAAATACTGAAAAGCACACAATACTCATTTTTGTTTGAATCATTGCATGTTGGGTTATATTTTTCCAGATCTGCTGAAAAGCGCGCATGTTTGTGTTTCGACAATCGATGTTGCAACATTCTAAATGAAATTAATTGTTAACAAGACTGTCGATGGTATATTCGGAATAGATTTATGTTAAGTTTCAAACACGAGCATTTGTTAGATCATAGCAAAATACGTCTGACACTTAATTTTTTTTTTGTCTGTACCCTTGCACACAGGTAGAATTAACTAGGCTACGACTGGTGTCAATTTCAGCGAAACAGCATAAAAGAATGTTAATGAACTGAGGTAAAGGGAACTCCCCAATAATATGTGAAATGAACGTTACCGAAGTGACGTGTCATTCATGTAGTTGATGACAAATAACCTCGTTTGTTACATTATGATTTCTTATATTACTGCGTTAAAACGCTTCATTTAAATGATTTTTATGTCAATAATTGCTTTTTTTCAATATTTTCTCATTACTAATTTACATATTATTACAAGCTTGAAATGTACGTTACCTACTCATATTCTGAGGCAATCGTGTCTTAATAGTAGTGATTGTGACATATAACACAGTGTGATTACATAGAGAATCTTTTTTGGAATAAACTGAAACAAAAAGATGAATTTTAGATGAATTTTTATGCTTTTTATCAAACAGAAATATATTTTGAAATGTACGTTACATTTACGTAGTTTTCTAAATCGGCATGGATATATGTTGAAAAAGACAGTAACAACAAAATAGAATTTTACTACATGTACATGTTAAGTTCCAGTATCTATAGAAAATAAAAAGAATCCAAACTGATTGCTCTAAACAAAACAGAGAGAAAAATTTAAAGCATATATTAAAAAAAATGATTTAATATTTCTGGATCAAAAAGTAAACTTTGTTTTTTGAAAGGAAAAATCAAACGCACGTTCATATACCGAGAAAATATGTTGCTGACAGAGTTGGTAGGATGTGCTGGTGTTAACATGAGATATTCCAATTGTGATTTTAATGAGTACATAATTTTGACATAATTTTTTGGACATTGAAGAAAGAGTAACGTACATTTCAAGCTACATTTCTGAATAAAATAACCCTCTACTGTACCGTCTTGTCATTATTCCATGTATTAAAATTTGATGAAAAAAAATCTGGAAACAAAATCTTCACATACTTTCCTTCAAAGGTAATTGATAGAAAAATTGTTATCTTGAACTTCATTTTTTTTAAAAAATCAGAGAGGCATTTGTGCCCTTATATTGAGAATTGGTGAATACCCTAATAGAAGGTATACGCGATTTCACGGATGATACCCGATTTCGAGATATTCTCCGACCTGTTAAATGACCATGAAATAAAGAAGAAGATATCATTTTAGCGCCCTAAAAATGTAATGTCATCTAAATGTTTTGAAACTGGCTTAAATATCATCTAAATAAATGACCCCGATTAATCAGGAGAGAATATGGCAGGAAAGTTTAACATTCTGCAAATATGGCGTTATTGATGTGAAGCATTCCTCTATTTTCAACAGAAAAAGCCTCAAAATGGCACATTCCAAGGGTGATTTTCCTTTAGAGAACAGTGTCAACAGCCGTGGCCCATGTTAACTTTTTTGATATTTTGTGCAAAATTCAATAACAAATCACATATCTCAATATCTTTGTGGGCGATGCCTGTGGACAATGTTATCTGAAAGAAAATTCCATTGAAAATTGGTGTCTTCTGCAACCTTTTAAGAAAATACGGGAAAATGCACATGTTTATGACGTCATAATTACCATTTATAAGCACATGTGAGAAAAATGACTTGTATGATTTTTCTGCATTGAATTTCAATTATTTATAAAGCATGAGTTTTCAACTTTTACATCAGTATCATTTTTTTTTAGAAAATCACAGGGCAAAATTTGCATGAATACCATACTTAATAAGTTAATGCTACCATTCTTCCGTAACATAAACAATGTGGATAATCACGGGGGAAATTATCAATGAATTATCAATTAATTACCGGTAGTTTTTGATTTATAAACAAGTTATTTAAAGAGTACATTAATTTTAAAAATTAACTCTTGAAAGTACCGGGAATTTTGTTTTGCTTTTGCTTACCTGGCCGATTAAAGTGTATAAAAATGGCATCAACAATCGCGGTTTCAATAGCTTTTGGGCAGAAAATCAATGCATGTTATTTGTGTATACATATACGCGTTTCACTTCATTGAACATACTGGTCAACAATGACCCTTATCTATGTAAAGCAAAAATGAAATGGAATATGTATGAATTTCTTTCAGGATTAATTAATTTGAACATAATCTGAGGGTTCCATTCTGGTTATTTACAGATGTACATTCAAACATTTACAAATAAATTAACATAGAATTTTTTAAAAGCCCCAATACTTAAGGAAATTCATTAGAGTATCCCGATAGTACGGATATTGGCCATATAACGATAAGATCCATTTAATTTCTGTATAAAAAATAAATATGGGAATCAGTATCAATCACATAAAATAAAGAAATCGAATTATCAATATACCAGATAATTGTGTTTGATTTTAATCTCACTTCTGAGTTAGCTCCGCCCATTAAATTAATAAACCCGCCCTCTGGGATTGCTGGGACTGCTCTCTCGTACCGCTTGCACTGCTGGGATCTCTCTAGGACTGCTGTGGGAATGCTTTGTGTGAGGTTTTGTCTGGTCGATACTGTAACTGTCAGTCCTACTTCGATCAAATTTGCTTGCATCTAAGGATTGATACTACCAGACATGCTTCGATTGCCGAATCTGACTTACATTTTCCAGATGAGTGACCAAGTTAAAGTTTATGGAGCAGGTCCATTCCCAAGTAACTATAAGTGCGACCAGGACCAAACTTGCATGGATGATGCATCCTAGAGTAGTGAAAATTCTAATATTTTAAAAATTATGAAGGCGGAGGGGGACGGGCCATGATAGGTATAACAAGAGTGGAAATCTGGTAAAGAAATGCATCATCAAAGTTACTCAGGTGAGCAACGTAGCCCATTGACCTCTTGTTTCTCATACATTTCAATGTAAAAGTTGCATTCCATATCATTGCCCCTCCCTGCCCCTGGAGGGCATGATTTGAACAATTTATTTTCTACATTACCACAGGATGCTTCCACATAAATTTCAGCTTTTCTGGTCCAGTGGTTCTTTAGAAGATTTTTTTTTTTAATTTCCTAAATACAAAATATTTCACTGTAAGACTTGGGCGGTTTAATTGTCAATATTTACTTTTCTTGGGACGGACAAAACCACCAGCAGCAAGCTGAATCATCTTAGCTCCATTGGCTGCCTGCTCCCCACATGAAATTGGGGGGAGGGTGGGGTTAAACCTATACGCCACCGATTCTGATGCCTATGGTCAGAACAAAATTTTTGTTTTCTGTGGATTCAGGATAAGATACAAATTATGGAAGTATATCTGGTGGATGTTGATCTTGGATTGTAAACCTTCTGCTTAGGTAGATAATTTTAACAATTTAATGCTTTCTTTGTTTGTCATTACTGTAATTAACGGAAGATCTGTCGCAGAAAAAATACATAACCCGCGTAAATATTTTCTGCAATAGCTGCGACCGTTAATTCCAGTTATATTGATTGGTTGATTGATTGATTGATTGATTGATTGATTGTATTCGGTTTAACTTCTCTCTCCAGAATGTTTCACTGATATGGAAACGTCACCATTGTCTGTGAAGGGCTGCAAATATGGGGTAATGCTCGGAACTTATGGCTTTTGAGCAGGGAAGGATCTTTATCGTGCCACACTCGCTGTGACACGGAGCCTCGGTTTATACGGTCTCATCCGAAACACCGCCCCATTTAGAATTCCAGTAATAACAAAGAAAGACATTTTATTGTTTATGTTTATATCTGTTTAAACAATCATTTAAGGTAGGATCATATAGATAGGTCAATTTTTTCCTTAAAATTCAATTTTTCTGAAACTTAGATATATTTTACTTAGATACAGGATCTCTCTTCATTTATGATATGAAAGAAATTCAACCGCAAATTTTTGCCTACATTGTCTGAAATATGGCCTATCAGACCCCTGTAAGAAGATTGTGAAATCAGTCATTCGACTTTAAAATGAGCCATATTTTAGAAATTTCTATCGATATATTGCAAATTTGTGTAATACTGTTAATAAAGATAACCTTTTTGTTACTTAAACTCAGTAAGTCACATTGATACTGAAAAATTTGGGGATAATATTAAATAAAAGAGAACATACACTGTGTCAGAAACTGAAAATTTACATGTAAAAATCCGACAGTTTAAGTTTTCTTAAGAGAAAATCTTTAATTCAATTTTTACAAAAAATCAACAGAATGATTCGAATGGATCCTCGAATAAAATGTGTAAAAATAAAGAAAATTGAACCAGTGGTTTAAGATATTTTGGCAATTTAAAAAATTCAATGACAAAAAACCTAAAAGATTCAGTATATGACTCACAATATTTGACCTTTGACCTCTTTATATGACCTCGACCTTTGTAGTACATAAAGAATGGAGACTCCTTAAAAATGTGTCGAAATATCAGTCATGTACTATTTATGGAACAAAAGTTACACTACATTTTATAACAGACTGTTACATGCTTGCTTATTGCACATAGATAGCATAAACACATTCCAAAATAAAAGCTCCCAAGTGACCAATATATAGGATTCTCTGATTTTTTCACAAAATATAAAGCAAATATGCAAATATTATTATTTTTCTTTCAGGGGTCATTCATTGTTGACAACAGAGTAATATTATTCTTTTTTCCTCCAGTACTTTTTAAGAAATAGGTTAAAATAGAATCCACGGGTGTTTTGTCCTACCTTAAAGAAGGATTAAAAAGTTTATTTATTGTATTATTGATGCGGAAGTCTTTATACGTTACATCGATGGAACAGCCACTGATCAAGATGGCGTCAGAGGAAAATGGGTCTATTTTCTGTATGAAATCCCTTGGAAATTTACGACTTCGCAGTTATGATAAGGCTGTCCGAAGGCTTAATATGTCTTGAAAATATATATTATATTTTGAGCTAGATTTTAATCTTAATATGTAATCCTTGTTTGAAATTGTAGTCAATTTTAGATTATAGTCTAATCAGGTTTTATTTTAACGCATTTTTGTGTTGTCACATGACTGTGTTGATCACGTGACGGAGATTCATGATATTCCTAATTGTTGCACAAAAATCACTTCGGCACAAGTGCAAAGAAAAAATATTGTGCAAAGTTTGTTGCACGGATCAATTCATCGTGAACTCTGGTACATAAAAAGTGCTGGGGGCTGGTTTGATTTTTACTCGTTTAGAAAATATTTTACGAAAAATTCAACTTACCAACACAAGAAGGGGTATTTTCCGCTCTTAATTGCGATTTATACAAAAATTGCTAAACTACACACAATCCCCCAGCAATATTCAGTTAGAGGACATTTTTCTATTTTAGATTCACACAGAATATCTTTGATTTGTCCTTGTTTATCACTTGTGCCAGTCCAATATAAACACGATTCATAAATCCTAACTCTGTCTACGGACGTGCAAGGGGAGCGTTTCAAACATTATATTTTTCTATAGTTTGAATATGTGCATATCGGAAAAGCAAAAGAAATAGGGATATTTAAATATCAAATGTTCAAGATCACAATAGCACACTCGAGCTTAAAAAACAATCCTTACACTGGAATTAAAGAACAAGTCCCCAAAATAATCTACATGCCATGTAATAATTATGACACTTTCCCCTTCATGCCAGCCAGGAATGAAGTGACTTGACGTCATACTCTATTATGACGTCATATTTAGGTAATTCATAGAAGTTGCTACAGTTTGAACAGATTGATATATTACGGGCAGCCTTACCCTAGCTGCGTTTCAAATCTCTATAACGCATGCTAAACCTTGTCACGACGTGGTAGAATACAGAGTAGAAATTAAAAGGATTTTCTTTAATCTAAGAAAACTAAAATGTACAATGTTTTGACTCAATCTAATTAAAAACTATATCCTGTTAAATTTACATAAAATACTACAAATGTGCATTTTAATTTAATTGGTTACTTTTTTCCTCACAATGTTTGTTTGCGCTATATAACTTGTCAACGTCATTTCATTCATTTGACATTACAATTAGCTCCTTCGTCTGTTGACCACACCAGTTATGAAGGGCATTAAATTCATGAAAGAAGCAATTATGAAGAAGGAAATTTGGAGAATGTTAATATAAGCACTGAATCATATTTTTGGATATCTTTGGTCCTATGACAAACCTTGCCGTGCCGACAAATTATCATACCGCGTTAACATGAGACATTCAAATTGTCGGCACAGTCAGGTGTTATACAGGACCGAAGCCATCTCAAAAAAATTATATAAATTCAATACTTACCTCATTAAAGAAAAAGTAATAAACATACGTAAGCTTTTGAAATATGTAAATATCTCCATTATTTTTATTATTTTATTTATACAAATCCTTTCTTTTCCCGTCATACTTTGTAATTCTCTATAAAAATAAGAAAAAAAAAAATGGAAGCAAGTTGATTTATGGGTCGCTTCTGCAATTTTGTCCTCCTCATGTTCTGTAGGGAAGTCACTTTGATATTGTAAACAAGGAACCAGTTGGAGATTATAATTTGGATAATTACAGACCGAATGAACCAAACTTTGATATCAGTTTCACATTTATCGTGAATCAAACCATGGAAAAATAGAAAATGGTGTCCGTCATACAGTTTATCGTGATTCATTGCATACATGTACATTCACATGTACATTTACATGCATAAAAAATAAACATACGCTAAGAAAGCTTTAATACAATTTTACACCTAACAATTACCCGCCCCCCCACCAAAAAATAATACTCATATGCATGTTTCCTGCTACCTGTCAGAAAAAATAGGATAGGTAGGTAGGAACATTCTTTTCTTTATTTTATTTTTTTCTTTCTAATAGAATTTTTTTTATATGAACTACTACAAAATTAAAAAAACACGTCCCAGCTTGGTCAATATTATCTTTTAAAATGATGTTCCAATTAAGTCTTTTGCACGGCTCAAGAAGGAATTTAATGAAAGTCCATATTTCATATATATGAGGGGTTATCAAAAAATTCGTGGACTAGCGTCATAAAATTAAAACCGCTTTAGGCACATCATTGAATTTTAGAATATCTAGTTAGCATCATCTTTTCTATCTAAAGAATAAACCATAAATCATAAAATGTATTTTTAAATAAATTAGTAATGTTTTTTGTAAGCAATGGCATGTCCAAGCGGCGCAACCTCGAAAACGACGTTTTTGCGACCTATGTGTAACTGAGAAAAACTCTTTTGATATAATCATTTGACATCCAAAAATCCCGTTAATTCAGGTATGTGTCGGGACACAATTGTTCTATAAAATATGACATTTTCACTTTTTTAAATAGTTCTATAAAATTACATTCTACACGGAATGTCAAAACAAATAAGGCCTTGAAAATGCGCAGCATTGTTAAGGCTTGAATAAGGGGGCGGGGCCTAATTTACACAGGAAAGTGTACTGTGACGTCACACAAAATATGACTTTTATGTATTTCTCTTTATACCTATAGATGAAACAGTTTGCATTTTTTAACTGTATTAGCATAATGAACAACAAAAAAGCTTATCAATGCATTTAAAAAACTTGCTTATCAAATCCCATGTTGCTGGTTATAGACAAAGCACTAATAGCGATGAACTTGTAAACATGACGTCATTTTGGTAAAAATGACGTATTTAATGTGTTGTGAGAGACAGATTGAGGTATTTTTTAACAATGAAAAATACGTTTTATTATCAAACGGAATATCATTTAAAAGTTTTAAAAGTCGATTTATACCAATGCGTATCCTTTGTGTAGTGCGATTATCAATTAACTATCAAGAGAATTTATTTTATTAATTATGTCGTGTTTTTATGTACAGGTTACGTATATTTTACATCGAGATGCCTCATAAAATCGTATCTCCGCAAGGGCATACACTGAATAGATCTCAACCATTTTTTGAATATAGATAAATAATATTTTTCTTAACTTGAAAAGTGCTGCTGCTTGCTTTAAATCGAGGGCGTGATTTTATAAGTACACAAATATTTGGTAAAAGTCAAACATATTTCGACATTGGCTTATTTACCTGAAAATTTCAGTATTAAAACGCGAATTCCGCAGGTATGTTAAGGCAGCACATGGATCAGAATTCGGCGAATTAACAATTTTTTATAATTATGTAACACTAATAAATCGGAAAAGTCAAGAATAAAACTTTTGCTATAACTATGCATTCTTATAGACTTCAATGTAACTTATACTACAGTAAGCACTTTACAATGACGTCACTGCGTGATGTCTATAATTAGAAAATATGCCTTAATGAAAAAGTGAAAAGTTCAAAACTACCCCGGGAATATTAAGTTTTAATTTGTAATAATAGTTATGTAAAATATCTCTGTACCATGAAAAGTGCTGCTAGAATCCTACTGTCCTATCACAGAAATAATTATTAAACACTTTCGGACGAAACCTTCCCAAAATTTTAGCATTCTGTTCAACTTCGAAAAAAATGCATCACTTCCCGTAAACCATACGATTCTAGCAGCACTTTCCAAAAACAATAGAATAAGAACTTTAGATGGAAACAAAAATTAAGTGTCAAGGTATGCGACGTAGTGTTGAACTTTTGGATATTTTTTGTTACAAACGACATAGGAAAGCTGATCGGCAAGTAAACATCCTCCCTGCATTAATTTAACGAAGAAATTGCAGAATTATATTACCATACCTTATTCATAAGATTTATTCCCACATGAATCACACATGATATTCCTTCTACATGCTTTTAAACTCCGATTTCTAGTGTTTGTTTACATGAAATCTCGTTAGGTTTCACTTTCACTCTGCTACTGCATGATCAACAGTTATGACGTCACGGGTTTGGAATTTAACCCCTGTGATAACTACAGAGGCCCAGTAACGACAAATTTCCGATTATATTATGCCTATGCATATTTTGATACATTTTTACGACCTAAAATCAATCTGAGATATCGATTTTAAGATATTGTTATCTCTAAACCTCACGTAATATAGCTTACTATGACGTCATATCACATAGGCAAGTAGAATATTTCGTTGTAACCTTAACCTACCTATGTCTATTCAAAGCAGCAGCACTTTTAAGAAACTACAAAGTATGCAGAAACAATTAATAGCTTGAATTTTTAATTTCAGCGATATGAAATTTTTCATGACCTACATTCAGTACACGAACTATGCATTCATCACGTGACTGTCCATCGATGGGTCCAAACTTTATACAATACAGAGTGGTTTATTCTATGCTATTTCTATAAGTATTTGTGTTCTGTGATAATAAAACAGCTTAATTAAAATAAATTCAGTTTTAAAAAGGTCCCCCTCTTTATACGTCTATTTTCCGTTGATTTCTCATAGTAGGCCTTAACAGTGCTGCGTGACGCAAAAAGGGGGAGGGGTTTCCGTTTCCAACATTCTATAAAGTTTTGCCCCTGAAAAATCTGATATAGACCTAAAATATATTAATATGTTGAAACTGGCTACAGAGAAGTAATATGCATCCAGAGTACTTGTCTATTTACGTCAGTAAAGATTCAGAGAGAAAAAGGGATACGCAGTTAATGTCGATTTGCAGCCAAGGTGTGAAAATTCAATCACGTCCACAAGACGAAAGACTACCTTTAAGCAATCGCTTAATGGTAGCTTAATGGTGACTTAATGGTGGCTTAAGGTCAAGATCTAGTAAATGAAAGATGCCTACAGATTTATCAAACTTGAGAAATAAATTCCTTTATTGATGCTTTACAACTTTAGATTGGTCAAATAAGGTGTTTCGGGGCATAATTTATAGGTAAACAAGATTAAAAACTGTACTTTAAACTGTCATTTTCAATGAAAAATTAAGAAAACCAGTCATAAATATGGGAGTTTTTTTCGTATTCGGCAAAGGAAATGTATTCAAATTGCCTACAGTCTCTCAGAAAACGGTAATTAGTATGTTCATGGCCTCTTCTTTAAATCAATATTAAATTTAATAGAGGTATCCGGTTTACTTTTCATATGATTTCAAATTCAATGACATGAAAATACCCCATTTTCTACATAATTCTGCTGAAGCCGTAAAGTACGGGAAAAAGAAAGTTGAAATTGATTATGACGTCATAATGGATCTAGCACCAAAAAATAAGTCTCAAGTTATTTACTAGATCTTGACCTTAAGGAAGTTAATTCCTTTAAGCCACCATTAAGTCACCATTAAGCTAGACTTACAGGTGCTTAATGTCCAAACTTCATTAAGCTACCATTAAGCCACCATTAAGCTGAGCTTAATGGTGACTTAATGGTCAACCCTCATTAAACTTTTACGCATCTTATATAGAATCTTTGAACTAGCTTTTAGTTATTTTAATATCATTTACGCAAAATCTATTCCATGTCATAATTCGGTCTCGATCATAATTTCTACGAGTTTTTTGTCAACATGCATAAACTTGATCACTGGGAACGAAGTTAGCTAATAGCCACAGGGGCTTGCTCGAGGTGTCTAATTTTTTCTTAAAATCATTTACAGTGATAATAAAACAAGACATCATGTATCAGAACTGTATATTATTTTTATTTTTTAAATTAACCATTATTACATGCGTTGTTTTTATTTTTAGTGAATATGATTTTTAAAAATAAATAATTATTACACACCGTGAGCAAGTCCTTGTGAAATATCTTAAATGTACAATACCAAAAATCAATTTGTTTTTA
>PRKT01000881.1:71730-94439 GCA_003671525.1 Saccostrea glomerata | reverse complement strand
CCCCCCCCCCCCACACACACACACTTTCAATTTGCTTCCGACGACCACGTGTATGTAGGGAAAAAACTGTAACAGTCATAGAAAATACTACACATGTTCTACATATACATGTACAGTACTGTATGTACATGCAGTATATTTGTAGATGTACATATGCAGTATGCAATATACATGTTTTTAAATAAAAACTGCTAAAACCAAACACTCAATCCTTATAAAAGCTCTAATTCGAATTTTGTAATATCAAAATGAAGACATAGTTTTCTTTATTAAAATAAATTAGGTGGAGAGAATTAATAATTTATAATAATGGTGAATAATTACATAATCTTTATTATTTTTTTTACAGAGAACACATGCAGTAACAAGATGAATGGAGGCTTCATGTACATGTATACAGTTTTTACAAGAATTCAGTGTGGTAATGATATGAAATTCTCTGTTACTATTTATTATAACCATGTCACAACACATTGTAGAAAGAAAACATAAATTATTATGTTATGTTTGAGTATGCAGTTTAAATTATGAAGTTGTTGAATTCTACTGGAAAAGTTGACATGTAATATTTCAAATTAGTTCATATTATACTTTTTTAAGAATTCAAAACCTTCAATTGTCAACAATGTTATTATTTATCAATATTGAATTTTAAGATCAGACTAATGGTGAACAGTTATACCCTGTAGAGAGAGACTTATAAAGGATTCAGTACTCAGTGTAAAGGTATTGTTGTTTATTTTTTTCTTAATTCAATAATAATTTTTTTATGTTATTAAAACTAAGACATTGATACACCAGTTTGCATACATTAAAGGGAGAGACATGTAACTGATATAGATAATTCTGGTACAATATTGTAATTTACAGATACATCTCCCTGACTGAGGAAATCAACACGGGATTGTAAAAATACCACAGGGCGAAGAGGAAATAGATGTCTGCTGTCAGTGATGTATAGATTTGTGTTACAGAAATATGTCACAGTGTCAGGTGTAAGTGGGTGTAATCACATTTCACGTGTGTTTACAGACCGAGTCTGGATCAGTGATGATAAAGGCAATCTTATACTGACAAACACAAAAGGTGAAGAGCTAGATTGTGTGAAAGATATAGGTAGTGATGCATTGGGAGTACACACTGTGAACTCGAATGGTGATCTTATTTATATAGATAGGGAAAATAACATCATCAAACTGTCTAGAAATAACAAAGAAAAGACTACAGTAAAAAAGTACAACACTGCACCATGGATACCACAGTGTGTCTACAGCTCTCGCTCCACTGGAGACCTGCTGGTCGGGATGTGGAATGCTAAAAGAGATACAGGCAAGGTAGTGCGGTATACCTCCACAGGAGAAATCATCAAGACCATACAGCACGACAACAACAAAGATCAGGAACTGTATAAAAATCCTATCTACATCACAGAGAACCGCAATGGAGATGTTATTGTGTCTGACTTGGACTATGGCCATTATGCTGTAGTGGTGACAGATCGTGACGGTAATTACCGCTTCTCCTACACAGGTCCTACATCAGGATCACTACTACGCCCACTAGGAATCTGTACTGACGCGCTGTCACACATCCTGCTATGTGATGTTAACACCAAGTCAGTACAAATGTTAGACAGTGACTGTAACTACCTGACAATGATACAAACACTACAACACGGGATAAAGAAACCATGCGGCCTGAGTTATGATGATGACACACAACTACTGTGGTTAGGGGCATACAACAACAACACAGTCAACATATACAGAGTGGTAGATAGGGACTCTCTGACTGGTAAGTGATACTGTAGTGTTGCATTGTACTATATTAACATCTATGCTAATTTATAACTCAATTAGGTGAGGGGGATTATTTAAGCATAACTAGTTACTGTACTAGTACATGTACATATATGATTGCGCCCATGAGGCCTAGAAAAAAATATGTTCGTTTCCGCTTTTAGGCTGAAAAAAGGGTAGGTAGGTAGGCATTTTTTTATTTTTATTTTTTCCTTTTCAGACTGCGAATAGCATGTATAGTACCAAACACGAATGAATCATTGGTAAATGAAAAATAAAACAATAATTTTTTAAAGCTTTTGTATTATTTTTTTTCTTTTCAACATTGAACTAATTGCATTTATATAATAAGTACTTTAATTAAACCATAGTATACGCAAATTACTATTATTTGATGTAAATAGAAAAGACTTCTTAAAATAGAGATTGTCACTGGGTCATATTCCTGTTTTTGTCATTTTTTAATAAGATGTTAGATGGGTTTTATAGAAAAATAACAGATATTCACCAAGATACATCTTGAAGATAGGTTTTTTTTGTGTTGTGATTGTTTAATAACAATGAATCTCGCCACAAGAAAGACTTGTAAATCATTTCATTGTTTTTGTTTTCCATAATGTCTAAAGGCGGGGTAAGCAAGGCCTTTCTCTAAGCAAGACCCGTACACATGCAATACAGATTTAAACTTTTTTTTAAAGTAATGTCAAATGAAGCGCCTTCTTTTCAACAATAAAAACATAAATCTGTTGGTCCAAGAGCCTGGGATGAAGAATAGTAAGCTACTTATAATGAAGACGAACAATCAATTCCTAATTTCACTGTAACCTTTCCATGTGGAGCATGTCCTGGCGGTGTTAATGGGGCACAACAGCTGAAGTTGAATTCACTGATGATCTGTGTAAGTTGGATCTCCTGTCTTCCAGACAGTTTTAATTTTCCATATATTACACGTGGTTTCAAGCACTCTACACATTTTAATGTTGAACGCACTGTCTGTGCAGTAAAAGTGAAGTCACCTTGAACTTCTAGATCTGTCGATATTGATGATATTCACACGTTCAGGTGTCTTACCAGGAACTTTTCTTTTCTTTCCAACATAATGTCTTGCTGTGGCTTGTGCGTTTATGTAGGTTGGTTGATCAGTCTCTGTTGTTTGTGTCCCATTTATCTTAGAATAACTTTTATAATGACCGTCTTCATCTTCCTTCAAAGTAGGGTCAGGTAGCCAAGACATTTTCTCCATCGGCATATCTAGAGCAATGCAACAAATTTTCATCAGAGCATTTCTTATCTGAAAGCTGTACTGTCTCTCTTGGCAGTTTTGTTCTTTCCATATTTTGTATGACCTTACTTTGTCTGTATTGATTTTCTGCAGTTTTTCCAAGTTCATTTCTGTAAACTTTTCACGTAAGTGTCTCTTAAACAGATCAATTTCATCATCAGATACTGGATCTTCCGTTTCAATTGCCTTATCTTTCAGCTTCAGCCGTCTAAATCTACTTTGAATAAGGGACTGAACCGGCACAACTGATGCCATGTAGGACTGCTTTAAATGAGCTTCTTTCACTGATAACTGTTTTATCCATGCCATGCTGCCATATTTTTTGAACAGAGCTTCATCACTGTCATCAAGTCTTTCTCTTTCCAATGAGCAGTTCTGCAAACCCAAATTAAGAATCGACATTACTCTTTCAGCTTGATTTCGCCAACTATGGTCAGGAGCGCACCTACAGAATTAACATATCAAGCTTTATTTCCAGAAACAAACATACATATATATATAAAAGACCATTTAACACTCTCAAGAGTATTCCGGTGATCCACTCCTCCATCAGAGTACAGCGGATCACTTGATTTTCGCGACACTTTATTTCCGCGAGAAATTCATTGACTCCTTATTAGCGAGACAGAATTTTATAATACGCGAGAATGAAATTTTTGCGAGCATGTCGCCTCGCGTAATTACGCAAAAATAAACTTCTCGCGAATAAAAAGTGATTTACAGTACTTGAGAAGAAAATTCACTTGATCTTTTTCTTTGAGAAGATTTGACAGCAAAACAGTATGTCTAAATGGAGTGATGTTTGAAATACTGAATCATTCACAGTTACAGTGACTTGCCCTCGGACAAAAAAGTCATCTGTAGATCTTGATATATCCATTTGTAGGTAGACTGACGGTGTAAGGCATGGTGTTGGACATATCATGATAGCCTGCCACCAGTATTGTTGACGTTGGTGCAATAGATTTTTCCCCTCTAACGCCTGTACTAATAGCAAAGCCTGGTTCTCCAAGTGGCACTTTGGCTTTGTCGTCGCAACTAAAGAAAACAACGTTGACATCATCATCATTATTCAGCTCAATTGCGCGTTCCTTTTGGTACTCAAAAAAAGCATTACAGTAGTGTCTATCTGGATGAAATGTTCTTAATTGTCTTTTCTGAATTTTATATTGAACCTCGATCTTGGATGTGAATGACCAGGCTGTTTTGGCATACGGATTTCTGGGTGCAAACTGAAGCCTTACAAGTGATTTTGATGGGATCAGTGTATTTGCTGGGCATCTTTCAATAACTCTATCCATCATGTCACTTAAAGAGATCAATTCTGAAAGATGGGCAGTTGAATATCGTCTCTCGTTTGCTGCTGTTGCTTCCTCAACTACTGATGACAAATTGAAAGAACTCGTCAAACTTGTCAGAAGATTTCCCTGGATTACAATGACGAAGATCTGCAATAAGTTCTTTTTCCCCAAGGTATATCAACCGTAATCTCTCTTGAGTATCTGGGTGTGCTGCAGTAGTGGCATCAATGGTAAGTTCCTTATATATCAAATCTAGAACTGCAGGAGATAAATGGGTAATATTATTTACCAACTCCCTGAAGGCTTTTCTCATGGATATGGTATGATATTCTTTGAAAAGATGTTTGTTTTTCAGTGCAAATTGTGCCCCATAGACAAGAATATCCTGCTCTGACCGGTTTTCTGTAGCTAAAACTATGCACACAGTAGACACAATAGAATCGCCGGTCGCAGGGACAAAACTTATACATATCTATTAACTGCAGCTCTGAGAAATATCTGTAACTTTGGATGTTATTTTGAATTGGATGTTCCAGGTGTTTATCTTCTTCAAAGAAAACATGTAATTCTCCCTGTCCTGCTCTCAGAGCTACATCCAGTAATTTGTACTTCTTGCTAAGATCACAAGGTTTACAAATTCTTCTGTGCTCTGCAGAAGTCAATTCCCCAACTGTTCTTACAGGGTGCCGTAAATTGTGATTTTTATTTATTTCCTCAGCTTTACTTTCCAAAAAAAATGTTATAAAAAGACAAATAATCTGCTAAAGCTTTAATGTCATAATGTATTTCACACCACCATGGACTGCTTTTGAGAACTGTATAGGGCCTGGCAATGGCTTTCTAAAGAAGTAGCTGATAATCTTAAAGACTTGATCTTTTTTCGTTTGGTGTCGTTGTAGCTTTAGTACTTTTCGAAACACTTTGGAATGGGTAGAAATTCTTTCTCCAACTCTCTTCATCGATGGTGTCATGATTATTTGTGATGTACCACAAAGCATTACACAGCACCTGAAAATGTATTACATTACTTATGGTAGGATTTTTCTCATATTTCTAATATTCAAAAAATTAATGACCAATGGTAAAAAGTGGGGAAATTCTCCCCAAAAGAGAGCAAAAAAGAAATTGCGCCGTAAATTGCATCTTTTTTGCACTACGGGATCTGTAGCGTTATGCTCAAAGACAAATATATAAATCGATAACGCTACAGATCTGCAGCTAATTTCCAAGTAATTATGAGTTCTTTAATGACCAAACTTGCATGGATGATACATCTCAGGTTGCATAGTACTGGGCTTGCTTCGGATACTGAATCTATCCTACTTTTTGTGGATGAATGAAAATGTTAGTTTTTGGAGCATGTTTCATTTCCAATTAAATATGAGCGCTATAATGAGCAAACATGCATGGACGATACATCTTTGGATGCACACTAATGGACTTGCTTCGGATGCTGCATTCGACATACATTTTTCAGATAATAGACCAGGTAAAAGTTATGGATGCAGGTCTATTACCAAAATTCTAAAGGCTATAAACTATTAGGCTTAAACCAAACTTGCACAAACGTAGCATCAAGAGATGAAAACTCTCAAGTTTGCTTCAGATGCTGTAATTTTTTTTTACATTTTCATGAAGAAGAACTAGTTTAAATTTTTTATGTAGGACTATTTCAGAGTATGAGATCAAAATTGCTTAAATATTTTACTTCAAGACAACATTCGTTGAGGTAAGCTCTTTAATCTCTGATGACCTATGTTTTTGTATATTTTAGTTATTTTCATATGCTGACTATATTTAACTTTTTCTTATTTTCATATATAATAAAGTTGTCTTATAAATAATACAAAATCAAAGCTTTGATCGTTTACTAGGAGAGAAAAAAATACTTTTTATGGATTTTTGGCTCAAATCTGCACTGAGATAAGAAGCGTTTTAAAACTAACAAAGTTTTAGTTTGTTTGAAAAATTATATTTATTTGATAAATTTGGAAAGTTTATTCCCTCATTATTAATTTAATTTACATTTTAATAATTTCTCCAAGTCTTCGATTGTGTAAAAATTAAAACTAAATTCACTGTTCAGTTATAATTTTGAGAGGCAGAAAAGAAGATATATATATTCATACGACACCAATCCGCCAAAGATATAGTCCCTGCTAGTTTTCAAACGCAGTTTACCATTTCTATATAAAGTTGTACAATTGTAATGAGGAAAGAAAAATATGGTCTTTTGAATTCCTCAAACCTCTATGTATAAGATATCTAAGCTAATATACTTTGAATATTTAATCTAGTCAGAAACCAGAGAAGAATGCTACCTTAATATGAAATATATTGCACTGTAAAAATTTTGAGGAGTATTTGTATTTAGAAAAAATGATTAAATATAAAGGACAAATGAAATTTAAAAACAATTGTTTTTAATATTAAAAGGGTTTAAAGTTTTCATATAAAATATATATTAAGCCATATATACATGTGACATGTATAAATATTAAATTATATATTCATAAACATGCACACACACAAATACGGATAAATACAGAATATATTAAAAGTGCATACAGTTTTATATGGAATATGTTGCAAAGTGCATTCTAAACTACTGTATACAGGGTTATTTTCGCCCCGTGTTATTTTCGCCCTTTTGCACTTGCGAACAATTTTGCCCCGTTTTAGATTCGCCAAGTCATAGTTTTGTTTAAGAAATTATGCTGTGTAATTTGAATTCGCACCGTTTTAAATTCGCCCAATCAGGAAGAGGGCGAAAGGGGCGAAAATAAAACTGGGGCGAAAATTTCCCTGTATACAGTATTTTGAATACTATAATGTACTAAGAATTTGTGAGTGAAACACAGAAAAGCAACGTAGTATAGTGAAAAGATATGATACAAGCACTATGTAAAGCTCTTCATTTAATATTATGTGTTCCACATTCAGTACCACAGCCATTTAAATTAGTATATTCAGACACAGTATAAAACATAAAATGTGCCTGAGGTTCAACTCACCATTGGTCTTATTGGCTTGCACATTTTTTAAATAAAAAAATTGAAATGCAAAAACTTTTGCAATACAGCCAAAAAAATTATGTGTGTTTCCGGTAACATGTCCCTCAAAATTAGGGTAGGTAGGTAGGCAATTACTTTTTTTTTACTTTTACTTTTTATTTTAGCTGAACATTATATTTGACTGTTTTTTTTAGGTTAACTGTATATTATATCAAATACATGTATAAACCATGTTGATAAGTCAATTTTTTTTTCTAGAGGTACTTATAGCAGAACCAATTGCAAAAAATTGATTTAAAGAAAAAGACATTTAAATTTTAATCACAATTTAATAATGAAATTTTGTCACATTTAACAAAAAGATTAAAATAAAGAATTCAAGATTGTTTTTCAAGCCTACATGTACTTCTACCTCGACCTCATTATCATTACATGTAAAAACTTTATAGTTAATATCCATTTCTTTCACGGACGTTTATATCAGAGTTAAACTGCCGATGTTGTTTGTAATGCCAATCGACATTATATCCTTAAAATCACGAACGTCGATCCTTTGTAAGCTTCAAAATTATGATGATTTCCAAATAAATTTCCCTATTTTTCTATGAATTTTGTGTGTGATGATATAATTAATGGTTAAATTATTATTTATTATCCATTTTATAAATAATTTTAGTGATACTACAATGCCAATCTCGCCAACAAATTTTCAGACTTGCGTGATAAAACTTGATTTCTAAACGTTTTTGAATATTCTAATGATCAAATTGTATTAAATACGAGTAATTATTTTCTACACCTTTACATTTATAAATATGTGTACTGTAAAATGGAAGGTATCTTCTAAATTTCTGAGAAACAGGTAACGAAATCGGCCCTGCGCGGTCCCGAACTTCACAAAATTTTGTATCTTATATTGAAGTATATTACACGTATAGATCATTATAATTTTCAAACCTTTCAAGAAATATGTAGTTTCTAGCTTGAATGTCATGTCATGCTTAACTGGATGAGAAAATATTGCGTATTGACCGAGTTATATGCTCAAAAAACATCGTAAGTAACAGTCAACCATTTTGAGTTTTTGTGGGACTTTCCAAGATTCTAATGTTTTTTACACAAGTAAAAATCATGTGATTTCCAAATGTAGTATGATGCAATCATCTATTGTAAACCCTATGGCCACCTGTGTTCTGATAATTTATAAGCAAGCGGTAATTTCAAGTCAAATCAACGATGAAAATATACTGTTCCAAACAGTCGAATCTGTGTTTATTAAATCGCCTACAGTCAAGGTACCACCAACTTCGCATTCACCAAAGTAATTAGTATAGCTATTGCCATTGCTACACGACTGATGGAGGTCATCAAATACCTGGCTGAGCCCCAGGCTCGCGGAAAAAGATCGAATCAATTCTTCCCTGATTGATGTGAACATTTTTCTAACTCTATAGCCAACACCATGTTGTTTCGTTATGTTGTTAAATTATAAACATTTTTAACTGCACACGTTTAGAAGACTGTAGTTTCAGAACAAATTACGGTACGTCATTATAATCCGGATTTGCAATAAAAAGTGCTAGGTCGGCACGTAAAAGTAGAGTCGGTCGGGTTACCGGAAACACAGGTATTTTTTTGGCCTATGCTATTTTAAGTTTTAATGTTATTTAATGGCAACATTCATATTATATACTTGGTTGAACTACTGCCCTTCACTTTTAGCAATGCTCTTTGAAAAACTCAATTCCCTTTCATGGAACTCAAACAACAATTCACGAAATAACCCATTTTTCTTACTTAAGCCATCAGCAACACCAGAACTACAATTAAAAAACTGCAGAACACATGTATACAACCGTTTTATATTTCTATATTAATATATACTAGTTTAATGTGTCCACGAAGTGTGGCATCAATTTTTTCTAGCTTGGTATAAAATATAATTATGCATTCAATACAAATTGATGGTTCAAAAAACAAAAATATATGATTTTTAAATTTATTTTGTGCTTTGTATTGACAGTCTGGCAATTAATAAACTTATCAACTTCTGCAACAAATAGCAAAAATGATTCTAAACCCGTTTAATTTTGACAGTAGCCATTTTTAAAACATTTGTATGTCTTTTACAATAAATAATATAGGATTTATTTTTTCTATTAAAGTGAAAACGAGAGAAAGAAGAGGCGAGATAAAAAATACAACTGACCAAAAATATTCCCCTTATCCTAAAGGAATACTTGTCAGTCTGTGCTAGACAGACACAAACTTGTACAAGTACTCACCTGTGAACCTTCTTATCAGGAAAATCCCTGCCCTTTGACATCAAAATCTGAAAGGCATTAACTGCATATTTGGTGGCACAATCTGCTGCTTGTTTGATGGCAGAAATATCTGCATTGTTAATGTCACTACAAACAAATCTTGTGTTTTTGTACCCAACAGTCGAATCTGTGTTTATTAAATCGCCTACAGTCAAGGTACCACCAACTTCGCATGCACCAAAGTAAACAGTATAGCTATTGTCCTTGCTACACGACTGATGGAGGTCATCAAATACCTGGCTGAGCCCCAGGCTCGCCAAAAAAGATCAAATCAATTCTTCCCTGATTGATGTGAACATTTTTCTAACTCTATAGCCACCACCATGTTGTCTCGCCATGTTGTTAAATTATAAACAAAGCGTCCTCATTACACCGATGAAAAAACTGGTGCTTTAAAGCGTTTCATTTAATAACATCAATTAACGTTACAAAGTTAATTAACCGGACAAAAACGGAAAATTATTACGAAATTCACATGAAACACACACACACACACACACACACTCATACGTGTGAAGGGTGTCAAACGGGGACAGGGGTTAAAGACTGTCAAAGTGGGGACTTCTTTATTTTTGATATTTCATTGACTTTTGACTTAAAATATTAATCACCATGTAACCCTGATGACAAATATAATGAGAACATATCAATATCTTTAATTTTAAGCTAAGCACATTTCACAGCACAAACGGGGACCTATTTCACACTCATTAATATTCACACACCAGTTTTTGTTTTATTGTATCTAAACGGGGACATTTTCCAAAACGAATAAAATCCTCTCTTTTGTGCCTTTTATTCACTCATTACAACCGTTCTCATCACTGATTAAGACCCCTGTCTTCATAGGCACTTGAATGCTTACTATTTTAAATCAAATATGGAAATTACGAACAGTTATTGCATAATGAAAATATATTCTAAACTTTTCTGCTCAAATAATTTTGAAGTTTAGGAATCTGTCTTAAATTTATCAATTTGGCATCACTGACCTCTTTGTCGCAGTGACATGATTAATGGAATTTAAATATGGTGATTGCAACATAGTTTGCAAAATTCAAAGCTACTTCTTTTACATGTAATTTATGAATTTTGAAGTTTTTGTTTCAGAATTAGAGTATTGAACAAGAAAAAATATTGTCATTTGACATACTTACAACTATGAAAAATATAACACAAGATCAGAAGGGGGCGCTGATAATACCACTCCAAAAAATGACCAATTTAAAAAAAAAAAAAAAGAAAAATTTACATTGACCTATTGATAATGTTCAGCTATTGAATATAATCGATAAACACTTTAAAATCAAATAAATGCATTTACGTATACGCTTCATTACAGTCGACGACGACTTCTTTAAAATATTTACATTACATTTCATCTTTGATCAGGTACTTTTATTTAAAAAAAAAAAAACATTAACTTAAAAAATCTTTCAAAGCAAAGACAATTATTCATTTTTTGTTTTTCGCAGAAAACCGATGATCCGGAAGTATTATACCTGTGCAGTATTTTTAATGGCACCAAATGTTTATGAAACTAAAGCTAATAATTTTATTTTTTATAAGAAATATACAAATGAACAAAATTAACAGAAAAAAAAGGAGTTAAATATGTTTTCCATAACCGTTGCTTAAATTATGAAAGAAAATTTATATGACATTTCAGTTGCGACTGCTGCAAATAGGGTACTTTAAACCAATTAACCTTTTGCAAAATCGTCTGATTGCTTGAGATATGTATACTGTACTCACTACTGTAAGGGCGGGTTCCAGCACCCTCGTCCTCATTGTAAAAAAAAAAATATTTCAGAAAGTAGACACTTTTGTTGTAGAGTTGCATTTCCCTCACAGCCAACCCCCATCTGCTCCACAGGGAATCGTACTCTAGAGCAGAATTCCCTCCAAGAACCGCCAGAACCAAATTACTCCTTGAAGTTCTCTCTTTTTCAGAGTAGGATCCCCCATCCCTTGTCATATAGAGAGTAAATATAAACCATAGCCGCATTTATGATAAAATAAACGACAAAAAGATTTTTAAATGGTAAATTAGTGTTTTTCAACTTATGTACATTTAGGAAGTATATATTTCAATTCATCAACCAAAATGTTTAGCTTTCAAAAGAAACGCAAATCTCCCCAGATTAGATGTATTAACACCTCTAGTGGCTCAGCGGTAGATGTATTTTTAATGTTCTTTTTGACAAGGCTGTTTAAAGATTTTTTTCATAGAAAGTCCCTTATTTATGCATACTTTTTACTACTTATATTTTGCTTGAATCCAACGAACGGAAGAATTGTTTGAGGTCGTATCATGTGAAAACGAATTAATTATTTCATAAATAGTTAGTTATCTCCTTTTATTTCATACATCTACTGATTTTTTCTTCAATAAAAGTTACGCAGTAAAATGTGAATAATTCCCTAGAAATCTCTGCGAATGGACTTATCCCCGTGAGATAGTTACATATTGTAAATGATATAATCCCTGCTTCGGAAGTTAATAACCCGGTTATCTGTTATCTCTAGATTTTACTTTTGCATCGGTTCTAATATGTTAAGGGGCTAATCCTCGTGCGTTAGTCCGGAAGCTAATACCCGGTCATTCGTAATCCTTCATTTTTTTAATTACTTTTATATCGGTATAATAACATAGTCAAAAAGTATATAATTGGTGATTTAGCAAGATTCTAGTTCCCCCTGACCAGGACTATTTCCCGAGACACAGCCACTATTATCCGCTGACTAATGAAACCACGCCCTCAAAATGCAAGCGTAGCAACAATCAACAGTGCTTGATGACGGTGATAGTATAAAAAAAATATTGATTGTTCAGAATTCATGCGCGCAAGGTTCATTATACCCCCGCTTGAAAAGTGGGAGGGTATATATAAAAAGAATGATATGCCCGTCCGTCCGTCTGTTACGTTTGGGGTTCCCATCTCTTATCTGCAACTCCTCTCATACCACTGAAAGAAATTCAATGCAAACTTTCACAGAATCTTTATTACATATTGCCATTGTGCACCTCTTATTTTACTTTTTCATCTGACATATATTTTTCTGATTTTCCAGAGCAAAACATGGATACTGCCATTATATTCATATGGGAGGTGGGGGTATTATTTAGTGAGCTCATTGCTCACAGTACCTCTGGTTGTAATATGTTTTCATAGAATATTAAGAATATTATAATGTATGAAGCATGCAGTTAAATGCTACTTTGGAATTTTGACCCTTCGAAATCTTTGACAATGGTTTTCTTTGAGTGAAAATGATCCTTTAGCCGCGGGTTTGAGACCGTATAAACCGAAGTCCCGTGTCGCAGTAGGTGCTGGCACAAAAAAGATCTATTACTGCTCAATGACCCTGGTTGCCGAGTGAAGGGCAAAGTTTGAAGCTCTCCACCGGAAAGTGGTGGCGTACGTCTACATATGAGTGAAAAGTTCTCCTGAGGAATCAATCAATCAATCAATTTCATGCATTTCATGCAGTATATAATAACAGGTTTGTTATCATGTTAAGGACAGATGATACGAACAAAAAAAAAACTGATCGAAGAGATGGGAATCTTTTCCTCGATCTTTTTTGGTTGTAAATGATTAAAATTATACATTTAAAAAATACATGTACAAAGAAATTTTAATTTACTTAGATGTTCAAATCTCCATCTTTCTGTAACTTTCCTTAGTTTTCTACACACCTTTTTCTCACCTTAAATCCCATTAATAATTATCTTTCTTATGTTTGATAAATGGCTAAAATTTTACTTAGCGTTGGGGCTAAGTTATGAAAAATTCTTAAGCTGTTCTGCTGCCAATAATCTTAAGGATTAACTTTATCACTGCTGAAAAAAAAGTCGTGAACAAGGAAATACTTTTTTGACATATAAAAAAAAAACACTAATCAATCAGATGCAAAACAATTCTTCAGTTCCATTATCTCTTCATTATACATATTACACACACATTTTAATAACTAGAATACGTTTTTTTTTAGTTCTGTTATTATTTACTAACAGATATCAACTCTAAGGAAAAATTATTTCGAGATAACTAACTCGTTTAAAAGAGGGAATTATTATACAGTTAAAGTATGTCATTAAGGGGGGTTAGCAAGATTCCAGATCCCCAAGGTCAGGACCTGGTTGAGGGGAACTGGAACCTTGTTTACTCCATCAATGATATACATTTTATATATACAATTATACCTACACAAAAATAATAATAAATTATATATTAATGAGGATTGTGGTGTTATGGATAACTGAGAATAAGCTTTTGGGGGCGGGGACTAGCTCATTTGATTAAGCCAGTTCTCCTTGGGCTAAATTCTACTATAGAGCTATTTTTCCGATGGGTGAGATTATAAGGGGGAAAGACCGATATTTTTATGTATTACATTTGATTATAACCGAAAAGTAGAGGACGCATGAATGGATATTAAAGAATATTAGTAAGATATATGGACATTCGCGAATCAGTACAAAAAAGATCATAAAAAATACAGCATAACAACAGAAAGAATTTTGTAATACTAGTAAATCTTGGGAATAAATTAAAAAAAAATATCTTAATCAAATAGGGAACTGTGTGTATAAATTATCACAATACAATGGAGGACATTTGTGTATAAAAAACTTCAACACAATAGGGGACATATTTTGTGTATAAAAATACACAATACAATAGGGGACATTTGTGTATGAAAAACTACAACACAATAGGGGACATATTTTGTGTATAAAAATACACAATACAAAAGGGGACTTTTGTGTATAAAAAACTACAATACAATAGGGGACATAATTTGTGTGTAAAAATTCACAATACAATAGGGGACATATTTGTGTATAAAAATTCACATTACAATAGGGGACATTGTTGGTATAAATGGTTATAATACAAAAGTGGACATTCCTGTATATAACATGCAAATACAAAAAAAAATGTGAATGACGTATGCATATACATGTACCTTAGGCTTATCAAAATACAAGAAGGAACATGTTTATGAATTATTCTAAAACCTCAATGGAGAAGAATTGAGTGAAAATACGGAGTGTTTTTTAAAAGGTAGCAATTATAAAATTTAAGATGCCGAAAAGCTATTCTCTGATAATAATTACTTTTGATTCTATTTTGTTCGGATGAAAGCTTGAAATTGAGTTTGCATTTTGTTTAGGAATTAAATACAGTTAATGTGGAACTCCTATCCACACCTCATCAAACCTTCAAGCGTATAAATCAATTTTAAAGTGAAGTAATGATTACATCGACAGTAGTGTACTTATTCTTAAAAATATATGCATGAAATAATTTGAAAAGAAACAATATATAAAGCTGTCAAGAAATTATTTACTTCCTTTAAATGACCATCCGACATTTTTGATAGAAAAAGTACGTCACCAGTAGTTTTTACATCTTAATGTACAAGTGCTTTGTTTCTTTTAATCGAGCTAGAATATCAAATATATTAGTGTTGAATTGAACGGTACACATATTATATTTCCAAATTAACAAAATCTGTTTTCAGAATCCGTATATACCCCCCTCCCGTCGAAATTACTAGATCTGCCTATGGGAGAGAACAAATTCATCTTCATGGTATATATTGAAAATTTAAGATCTTGAAAGAAGACAATTATAAAAAAACGTCTTTAAAGAGTTTATATATGTTATAAAGTTATTTGAATGATTGGAAACTTAATTCGTTGCACGCGACGTCATTTTACGTTCTTACTGAATAACGACGATACCTGTTTGAAATTTTGATCTTAAGGCAGGTCCACACTTTTACGGATCCGGTTTTAATTTTACACACCAATATAAAATTTTGATTATCCTTGTCTATTGAAATAAAATCTTTTTTGATGTTTGAAAATAATGTAGCAAGTATATATTTGTAAATAAAGTGTCATTGTGCACACAAAGCATTTAATGTACATTATTTATAGGAATAACCACTTTGCACTCTGTCCATAGGATCTATATGTAATTTAGTATGTGCACAGACAGAGAATTCTTAATTGCCTTTATGGACCTAAAGCTTTTTAATTTTTTTTAAACATATAACTTGAGATATATTTATCTTTATTTTTTATCCTATATCATCTTTTTAAATTTACTTTTTTATAAGTTTTGCAAAGAATGATTGAAAAAATAGATATTCCAAAAATGGGGGTATAGGTGTTCAAAAGGCTGTTTTGTAAAATTTTTCTGGTCAACCATAAAAAAGTATGTTTTTTTGCTAACCTTAGATATAATTCTAAATAATTATAAAGAAAAAATAGCATATAAACATATAAGATTTTGAGGAATATTTAAAATAAAGATATTTTGAGCTTTTTCTCTGAAAGATTTTGACAGAGTCAACATCATTTTTTTAGTGTTTTCAAATAGAAATTTCAAATATTTTCTTGACAAATGAATATTTATGATTTTCTTAAGTGTTTACAATAATTGGATGTGATTTGGTACAAAACTAAATAAAATATGATGTTACACTTCTATGTGTTGAATTTTGGCTGTTGAATTTTTAGAGGTATATACTCCGAGACATGTTGCATGAAAATTAACCTGCGAAGATATGTTTTTTATGGGTGTTTTAGTTAGGTTATGACTTATTCAAGATTTTTAAATCGAAAAATAAACAGTTTGACAGAAAATTCTGAAAGTACGGACCTACCTTAAGGTCGTATGCAACATACTTTGAACTTTATTGAGCTTTTACCTGGAGTTGAATTCTACTAGATGATTGACCTGTGTGCAGTACTTTAAATTTTTCTATAATTATGGATTTGCACACCTCTTCTAAAACAAATTTCGAAAAAAATCTGTAAATTGTGTTTTGTAATTTTTGTATACTTTTCTTTGAATAATGGGAAAATTTTCATAATTTCGAAAACCCTGGTAATGCATGCTGATTTTTTGTCTATAAACAACTGATGATACTATAATCTTAAATTTAGAATATCTTGAAAAATTATCAGCAGGTAAGGTACCTTGCGTTTGTCCTTAAGGACCCTTTTTTCATAAAAGCAGTCAAATGATTAAATATTTTTTCTTCATTATTCTTTACGCCTTCTTCCTTTCTCTCTTTCGACTGTGATCAAACGTAAGCATTGTACTACTCTATATGTCCATGCATAACAACTTCCACGTACCGACGTACCGGTAGTGGACTGCTACTTATTCTGTGTATTATAAAAATATGATTTTTTTTTATATTTTTAATTTGAAAATACTAGTAGCAGATATAATGGTTGTCCGAATATTTACAATGGTTACTGGTTAATTACAGATAAAGGATCCTTTTAATTAATCAGATTTATTGAAAATACTCTATATAAGCTAACTGTATGAATCGCACAGGTTTAATATATAGGTTTTTTTTTCAATATCTCGTCTTCACACACTTCAAATTCTAAGGGGTATGATCAGATTGCTGTGGCATATAGACAGCATACAATTAAGGAATCACTGTCGAGTTAGTATAGTATGCCAGGGCATCAACAATAGTGGGAAACATGGGATAATTTGCATTATGGGCGAAGCCTAGTCAATGATTCCTTATATTTCCATGTCATTGTGAAAATAAAATTTTAGATTTAGACTTAAATAAAATGCAGACATATATTTAAATTACACGATGATTCCCATCCCAATTTCAATAGCCATCGGCCACTGAAGTCAAGCACAACAGCAGCCGCTCGAGATTTTCATGCAAATTTGGCCTAGCTCCTTAGCGTTAGACTCGCAGACAGATGCGCACGAGATTTGCATGCATATTAGGCCTCCTTAGCTCCTGACCTATTGACCTGTCTAACTTATATTCCGGTATAATTACCAATGAATTAACTCCGCTAAGTTTCAAAGAGTTATCACAGAGAGAAAAATTAGAAATGGAAATATTACAGCATACCCCCCCCCTTCCTTCTCTTTAACGCCACATTAAACATTTCGTTTTCATGACGCGAGGCATTTATTGATATTTTTTTATTCCAGTATCTCTCCCCTTCAGAATCTCAGACTGTCGAAGCTTTATTTTAAAATTTTATTGTTGTTAATAGCCCTCCTGTGATCATCAAAAATTTCGACAATTTATACTTTCAATTTGCTATGCAAGATAATTTGTTCCAACGCACTTTGTGCAGATGTCACCTATATTTGTACGAGAGTTAAGATATATCTTTTTTTGCAATTCAGGTAAAAAAAAAATGGAAAATTAATTCAGAACTTGGCGCTGCTTTTTGTCCAAGCAATAAATATACAGTTTTCACAATGGATGGGACTGTAGCTCTCCAGTCTGTCAAAATATTTTTTCGGAGAACTACCGTTCTGCAACTAGCATTTGCCACACCACTATTACAAGGCACATTATAGGAATCCCATGGATGTATATGGATATGTGTACCATCCTTAGCTATGCAAATAACAGCCTAGAAATAAAATGGTAAAAACACTGTAAGCTGTTACTTTTCAACACCAACCCCGCTCTAATCCCCCCCCCACAAAAAAAAAAAAATGCATGACAACTTTCAATTCTGGTGAAATGTATATTTACTGGAAATTCTTTAATTAACTATGCGAATAATACCAAAGTATATTTATCTAAATGAGTATTATTTTGTCACTAAATCAAGAATTATGTTTAAGCTTAAGAAAATCAACCCTACTGCAGCATTCAAACATAATATTAACAATATTATTTCAAATTATCGGCTTAAGTACTCCACTTTTTTGCAAAGATATACAGTATGTGGACATTGAAAATAGGGTTAACGGTTTTATTGGGGGTTAGCCCCTTTCAATATTAGCTCCCCCCCCCCAGTTTAATTTTCTTTTGACGCCTATGAATTATGCTGAATGTATCGCAACTGCTGATCGTCAATCATCAAACTGCAATAATGCATGGTTTATAACGTGCAAACTGCCCCAAGTTATGTTAGAATTATCGAATTATTCGAATAACTTAAGTTTAAATTACCTTCATTCCTTAAAAAAATTATAGGCTCGATTAAGAAACTTAATTTACATGCGTAAGTACAAACTTAAGTCAATCGTACATCTATAATCCAGATGTTCCATTAACACGAATGTTTGTCAGACTGGCTGATGATTATACCCTAGTAACGTAACATATGTGTAACTTTAAAATTAAAAAAAAAATACTGACTTAAAAATAAGAAAGATAATATATCTCAGAGTACAAAGTCAATCGTACATCTATAATCCAGATATTCCATTAACACGAATGTTTGTAAGACTGGCTGATGATTATACCCTAATAACGTAACATAATATGTGTAACTTTAAAATTTAAAAAAAAAATACGGACTTAAGAATAAGAAAGATAATATATCTCAAGGTAATGTTTGTTTCAGGAAAGGTCACGTGACACGTTTTTCACTATACTACCGGGGACCCGTGTGTAACCCCCAAGTACTAACCTTCGCTCATTATGAAAAGTTCACACTAACACACATCTTTTAATCCTAACTAACCGGGGACATTTTTTCAACATGTTAAAAAATGGATTTTTTCGGCTTTTTGGGGTAATTAGACATCCCTGATTTCGAATTTGGCGCTAATTTTAATCGGAGACAACCGGGGACGTCCCCGGTTGGAAGGTCGTCCCCGGTTGGAAGGTGTGTAAACAAACAAATGTCCCCGTTTGATACCCTTCACGCACGCAGCCAAAGTAGGTTCGACTGCTTAGCGCAAGCGAACGCTAGATTTTACTGAGGCAGTTATCAAAACATTTTTTATCCAACCCGAATAAAGTATTATAAAGAAATTAAATGATATGTGCAGAATGGCACGTGGAGGGGGCATATTGATTTGGCTGCATTTCATTTCCGGAATTTTTGGTAATTATCAACTTTTGATTTCCGACATTTTCTAGTTTTCATTTCCGACATTTTTTTGTTTTCGTTTCCGACATTTTTCAAATACATATGTAGCACATATAGTAACAGATATGGTAACTTTACTTATGAAAAATTTTAGGGTCGGTGCTATAAATTAAGGTCGGATGGGAAAGCGGAAATAGACATTTTTTTTGTAGGCCTAAGAAAAGGGTGCTTATGGCAATTTTTAGACATTTTGTGTTTTTCATAGATTTTGATAGAGAAAGGTTAGGAGTTGTCAAATATGAATTTTTATGGTCCTACTCTTATTCTAAGTAAGTTTTTTCTTCATGTATTTCAATTATAATCCAACAGTAGAATCATGACGTGATACTTTTGCACCAACGTTAAAGGTCAAACGTTTTCGAAATGAACGTCACTATGTTTTTTTTGTAATGTTACTAATACATGTATAAGCTTAGAATCATTTTTTGATATAATTCAAGGTCTTGTTAATTTATTAAGTTGTTGGAAAGGTAATTCCATAAATGGTATAGAAATATGAACGTTTGAGTTGTTCGTTGTACAATTTGATCATGTAGAAATAACAGGAAATTTGGATCCCTAAAGCGTGCGGCTTGCGAGCAAGTATTTTTTTGTTTATCATATCATCATATATATAGGAAATAGGAAATTTAAATATATAAGATTTACTCGAAAGTCATTTTATTTAAGATATGGCTCTTTATTTTTTAAGATGTAATTTTTTTGTTGTTTGAGATAAGTATAAAATTAATATTATACATCTTCCTAAATGTGAAACTAAAATGTCTCCAGGAACAGCAGCAATCTACATGTGTAGATGTTACCGGGTAGTGTAAAACATATTTGTTCTTTCCTTAATATACTGGAAAATATGATAAAGACAGAAAACGTGAAATATAAATATTTACTTATATTCAACAATTTAAAGGACATTTTTAAGTTGATAGACTGGATCGAGCTATACATACAATTTATGCTAATTATAGCACTATTAAAAAAAAACTTTTTCGACAAAATCTCAGACCTACCTTTGTCTTGCTTATGGTAAAAAAAAAATTTAATTGACACGTTGCACCTTTTTCAGGCCCACAATTAACCCTTTTTTATTAGGGTATTTAGTTATAAAACAGACTGATTAAATGATTTGTAGTACACATGCATGCATGAATGATAAATTACGGGGATTCCCAGTGGTGATTATTTTGGTATGAGTGGCGTAGATGGGGCATGCATTAAACAGTTAAATTTTGAAGTTTAACCAACCACAGAACGATATAACCACCTAGTTAGTTTAAAATTTATGATAAAAATTATTCTTCAATCTGTTTTTGCACATTTATCTCTCTTCATTTAATTAGATGTGTAAAACATGTACATTTTGTAAACAATCAGTGGATTTATTGATTGGGCTCCCCTGGTCCCGGAAGTAGGATGCTGCTTCTATCAATCGGTGAAATGGCGCCGAAGAATATTAGTTGAATTTCATTTTGTGAAAATGAAAATTATTCAAGTAGGCAAGTACAAGATTCTAGGAATTTTCGCTATCATTTAAAAAGAATTTAAAAAGAAACAAATTTCCTTAATCCGTGAAATTGAATATGTTTTGTCGATCAATTCATTTACTAAAATAAATGTTCAAATTAATAAATCAGAAATAATATCAGTTGTTCTAATGAACCACGCTGTTCAATTTATAGTTAAACTTTGATCTTACCTGATTCAACTATAGAAATCAATTTTTTATGAGCATGACTGTCAAGTTAAGTGTGTCTGTTACATATAGGTAATATTTCCTGGGTGGCCGTTTTGAAACGACTGATTTTTGCAAATTAAGTGGTACATACTTCATATTAATTGATGGTGTCAAAAAGAATTTCAGAATTTCAACACTCTCTCCCCTTCAGTCTCTTTCTCATGTGAAATTATAATGTAAATTATGTCGAAATTTATAATAGATGAAACAAATCAATCCAAAAGATATGGTTTTCAGACTGATCCTATGCCAGAGACATGGACTGGACATATGTAAAAGTAGTTTATAAATAAGTTGATGATTTATAAATTAAAAAAATACGGTTACATAATTCCAAGCCAAGTTTAGCAGTTTTATTCTAAATCAACTACTGATCTTTTATTTCATAAATAAAAATATAACTTACACTGCATATATGTTATGAATTTAAAGATCATATTGGCTACAGTGAAAAAATATATTGCAGATATTTAAACCTTTGACCTTTACGAAAACGCTAAATAAAAGAGTGCCATAATTTTTTTTTTTGGGTTACAGAAAAGTTATATACAAAGCTTAGAAAACAAGGATTCCATTTTTTTTAAACATTAAGGTGTTTGGCTTCTGACATTAAAAATAATTGAAAATGATTTTTTTCTTTTTTAATTGTAAGAATAAACATAATAAATTATTTTAAGCCAGAAAAATGCATATGAATATGATTTAATTTTCAAGCTATAGGTGTTCCTGACAAAGGGAGGTAATTCTCTCATTTTAGTAAAGAAAAAGACCAAATTTGTGTTCAACATATTTAATATTTATTTTAAACAATGAAATGTTTTCAAATCATTCCAACCTTTTGCTATCTTTTAAAAGTAGTCATAGGGAATATAAATATTGATAAAATAAAAATGATAATTGATAGAAGATAAAATTTAATTCTTTTCAAAAAGGACACACCCTCATACTAAAAAATGCCTTTTTTTCCTTTCACAGGGCTTATAAAATGAGCTTGGAAAATAAATTAGAAATAATTAAAAAGTATTTTTTTTTTCTATACATTTGTTACTAAGATAAAGTGCTTAAAAATGGTGTAAAAAATTGTATATCAATATGAGTTACTTTTAAAGATATTTTAACATGAATTTCCTCTGACCCATTTTTCTCAAATTTTGACCAGAGGAAATTCGGATTAATTCTGTTTGCCTCTTCCATGATTTTGGGGGATTTTCTATTTGCCTAAATGAATAAGTGTATTGAAACTCATTCTTTTTCTTTAAAAGAAAAGGGACATTTCATTTTTTGGGGGGACTATTTAAGACTTAAGGGAAAGAGGGGATGGTGGGGGGGGGGGGGGGGGGT
>PRKT01000881.1:1517-55496 GCA_003671525.1 Saccostrea glomerata | reverse complement strand
TTCGTTCATTTTTAATGGAGCATAGAAAATTAGTCCAGATTTCCTCTAAAATAAATAATGTTGGCCACACCAAGACCTGATTTGGATGTATCGGGTTGAGAGAAATGCATGAAATTTAGAGGACAGCTTAAAAAATACTTTGTCATCACACTCGTTAACATTATTTACTCATAAATAATTTTAGAATCTAGAAATCTAAAAAATTTAGACCACACTCGGAGCAAAATAAAAATTCTGAATATGTGTAAATATCGGTTTATTTGGAACACATCGGTGACAGATAAAGAAATCCGGTCTGAAAAAATAATTATTGAGTCAAATCAATCGTAATTAAGAAGAAAACACCTTAATATTTCAATAATGTTTATTTTTTCGATGCCCTTTTTAACTCCACCCCCCAACCTTATGACAAAAACTATTTCTTTCGCCCTGTTATAAAAAGCAAACTTATTTTGAACAATTTTTCATCCTCATGTGAATCAGAATGCATCCATTAAAAAATTGAAACGAAAAAACCGCACAAGTTTAGACGCGCAAGATCATTACATACAGTTCAACTTTTGCCATATTTTTAGAAATCCGTGTTCACGCAGGGGGGATAAGGAAGCATACAAAATATTCTACCTTGACTAAATCAGTGCTACATTATGACGTCATAGTAGGCGAGGTGACGTCAATTTTGGAACACAAGTTTTTTGTAATATTGGTATTTAGAGATGTAATTTAACTCTACAAAATGGATAGATACGTGTAAACATTAATAAAAATAAAATGTTCTTATTTCGTTGTGATGTATTCTGTCATTTTGATTAAAATCTACTACCGATGACGTCATATGTTTACATCAAGTAACTTGGGAAGTGATCGGAAATTGATCATGTCGTGTAAAGAGAATTTGGCTATGACGGCATGAACAAAGATACGTAAAATGGATTTTAAAAGCAAAGAGCGTGAATATTTTGTGAAATTCATATGGGGTTTAGTTAATAAAACAGGTATGCTAATTTATATTTATCGTTTATATTCTCTGTCGAAGACAGTCAGCTATATACGTATCCCAGTCGGCCTTTCCTCTGTCAATTGTGACAAAAATAATGCAACAGAACAACAATAAGCTGTATATTTCAAAACATAAAATTTGTACAGATGGAAAGCTTGCATCCTAAAAAAACTTGGAAAGTGCTGCTAGAATCCCATGTTAAGCATGGTTTTACGAAAAATCTCGGTTCATAGGTAAAAAATTCAAAACATAGGGTAAGGTTTCGCGCGAATGTGTGGAATAATTATTTTACTGACGGGACAGTGGGATTCTAGCAGCACTTTTTAGGCAAAATAGATGTTTTCCAACTATATTATTTACTCAAAAAAATTATTAAACCCCGGGGTATTGTTGTTCTGGTCGCTTTTTTATTAAGGAAAATTTGGCTATAAATAGAAGTCACGTGATGCCGTGGTGTTGCTGCACGTCGTTGCGTTAGACACTCTTTTATCTTTAGTTTACGCTTATCAGCGGTTTTGGTAAATTATCAAACTAAATTTTCTTTAAAAAGTCTGAATTTCCCGAAAAATTACCTATATGCTTCCTTAACATACCCGCGCACCGCGAAGCCCCCTGTCACAGAGTTTTGCCCGTAATTTTCCTATCTTGGGACGGATTTTTTTGAAACTAGGTAAATACATTAAATAATCATCATAAATCGGGAAAATAGCAATATACCGGCAAGGAATAAATTTAAGTTTAATTGCAGGTGTCATAACAGTATTAGACTTTTGGTTCACGTCAAATCATGGCTGACGCAAAATAATCCCGGAATCTTTCCATTCGATTCGGGCATTTTGATACGAGACTGGAGCTGAATTTTTTTTATGAGATGAAAAACAACATGTAAACTTCCTGTATTGACCAGATTTATTAAAATTTAGGGCGTGCTGATTTTTCTATATACTATCAAGAGTGGGGAGTGATAAGGCCCTGGACTAGATTTTCAAGCACCTGCTCGACTTCGACCGAAACAAACTTGCATGCCTTGCTGTATGGCTATCTATTTTATGGTACTAAAATCTTTATAAAGAATGGTTTTACAAGATCTGAAAAGGAAACTTCTCAGAAGTTTGTTTTGAATTAGTTACATCTACTCAAACTTGCGTATTCTTGGTAAGAATATATAGCAGAAATTAATACTGTTGTGACACCTGCAGTAAAACCGAATTTTGTACTTAGAAATACTGTATTCTAAGAATTCAGGTTTTATTTTGTGAGTTTAGACGGAAAATGAGAAATAATGGCATTTTTCGGCCGTCATTGCTATTCGTTCATTTTTAATGGAGCATAGAAAATTAGTCCAGATTTCCTCTAAAATAAATAATGTTGGCCACACCAAGACCTGATTTGGATGTATCGGGTTGAGAGAAATGCATGAAATTTAGAGGACAGCTTAAAAAATACCTTGTCATCACACTCGTTAACATTATTTACTCATAAATAATTTTAGAATCTAGAAATTTAAAAAAACTAGACCACACTCGGAGCAAAATAAAAATTCTGAATATGTGTAAATATCGGTTTATTTGGAACACATCGTTGACAGATAAAGAAATCCCGTCGGAAAAAATAATTATTGAGTCAAATCAATCGTTATTAAGAAGAAAACACCTTAATAGTAGTCAAGGCCGTACGTATAGGTCATTTTTTCCCGCCAAATTCGGTGTAACATAGGACATACGAGGGAAGGGGTTAAAACTGATACCCCCGGGGAAATAAATGGGTACCACTTTAATGGGGTCTTTGAAAACAAATGATACCCCCGGGGAATTCATGAGAGTGCACCCTCGGGGAAATATATAGGTACGGCAACCGGGTTTTAATTTGATAACCGGAATTCATTAAGGTGGAACAATTTCCCGCCATGTATCCATGCAGTATTAATTTCGGGTGGATTTGCTGGCCTGGAATAACTACAGTTTTATAGTAATCACTGTTCCCTATTTGAACAGGTCTTATTGGGTAAACTTTTAAAATAGAAACCTATGTACTTACGCAAACATTTTCCCCGCCAAATTTAGTGTAAACTTTGGAAATGAAAAGAGAGGGGTTAGATGCGATACCCCTATGGAAATAGATTTTTATGGTTTAAAGGGGTCATTGGAAACATTTGATACCCCCTGGGAATTCCTGAAGGTGTACACCAAAGAAATATCTAGGTGTGGTTTTAAATAAGTCAGTGAAAACATTGGAATTAGGTGCAACAATTTCCCGCCATTTATCCATACAGTATTATTTTGGGTAGGTTTTTATAGATATCACTGTTACCTATAGGAAAAATGCTTAATTGTTATACACAATAAATAGAAATGCATGTACATTACTCCAAACCTCAGGATATGCAAGAATAAATAATCCCTGATATGGGTAAATAATCAAGATTTTAAATAATAATAAAGAAAGTTGGACTGCAACAATATTTTATTATACATGACTAATTACATACTGACAATACTTTTTTAAAGCACAACATACTGTGCAACTACATCCCGTATGGGACAGATTCTTGTCCATGTAGTACACGTTTATCAAAAACAATTTTATAGTCTTTTTCTTCAACCTTGGTGATGATGTTCATTGTTTTAGTGTCTCTTGCAATTTTGTGTAAATCGGTAACAGTAACTGTAGTGTCATTTTGGTTTTGGTCCATGTTTTTAACCATTTCTTTGATAGTTTCAAAATTAATTTTCTGTAGATTAGAGTAACTCAAGGTAATTCCTCGTACTTTGCACTGAGAGATCTTCCCGTCAGTTCCAGAATTTCTTAAAGTGTATGCATAATTCTTAGGACCACCGGTCACAAACACTTCGATTTCATTGTCAGGAACTTCATCTGTTAAGTCCCCAAGGTAATCACCCAGTTTTGGCTCCCACTCTCCAGGTTTTGTGGTGAATACTACCGAATCGGTGTCGACATAAAGTACTCTTCTGTCAAGTTTTTCCAGGTAAGAGTAAAGTTTGAGTCGAGCTTGTGCTGTTGTGTAAGCTGCAATGACGACATTCGTTCTCCCGGTGTTCTCAATGAAATCATCACTGTTAACCCACTGAATACGTACCATTTCGTCATTAACAAAACTGACATCCAAGACGTTTTGTTCATCACTAGTAAGTATATCAAAATACTGCACAGGCTCAGTGAGATACTGTGTCTTTGGTAAATTCAATCGTTGTCCAAATTTTCCCCAGAAGCTATTCAACATTAATTTTGCAAGAGCTCTTAAACCTGGGTTAAATTTGATTTTGTCATATTCTAGTAAAATCCCTTCCCTGACAAAATAATCATTGATGTATTCCCTTTTGTCTTCCTCTGTTTTACACCAATCAGGCCAACCACTTGCCTCTTGTTTCACCTTGAGGAACGTATTTACATAATCTGTAAAGATTCCCCCATTTTTCGTTAATGGATTATGCTGAGAAATATTTTCAAAGTGCCACACCTCGTACATTTCCGTAATCTCGTATCCTTTTTCAATCGCTTTTTTCAACTCATCGGTGACCCATGTACCGATAAACGAACGATCTTCGTCAAGATGTGTACATTTTGAGATTTGTTTTGTTTCCATGCAAGTTTTGCAGAGCCCAAATAAGAGTTTACCATTTATTCTTGTTGGTAAAACAGGTATGAAGAGTCCCTTTGGAGGTAAAACTTTACATTTTATAAGCCCTTCATAAGCAGAAATGTTCTTGAAATTTTCCGTGATAATGTCCGGATGTCCTATTGGAATTTTCCCAGTCTTGTTTATGAAGGGATAAAGGGATGTGACATCATAATACTTGATTGATGTATTTTCATTTGCTTCTGCAAACAGATTAAAGGCTTCTGTTCTCCCACCGAAGAAAGCATCCCGAGGACAAAGTGAAGTTTGCAAGTTAAGATCGGTAATCATCTTCTTCAATTCGACATCTTCTGTGACTTTTCTATCAAAATTCTTTTCCCATTGACAGATATAGGTGTATCCTTGGTTTTGCAAATACTGTTGTTTATCCATAGTCTCCTGATAAAGTTCTCCCATTGTGAGACCACGTACAGGGTTATAAGTGTCTGCTGAATAAGACTCTGGATTTCCGTGCCAGAAGTCTCCGTGGAATTCTAACACAACCCTTTCCCCATCCGTTTCGTAATAACCATCGACTTTATAAGGCCCTATGACCTTCTCTCTACCATTTCGGACATGTTGAATTTTCACTCCAAGTTTATGTGACATGTATTTTAACCACTGGATTGCCTTGATTGAGTGTTTCGTTTCAGGTTTATATCCATGAGGTTGAATAATTCCTATACAATTCTCCTCCAGGAAATGTCTTCGAAAAACAATTGGAATGCAACGCTGAAAAGGGTCAATTCCTTCCTTGCCATTAACTGTTGTCATTTCTTCGAAGAGTTCTTTAAATCTAAGACAACATCTTTGAAGAATATCCACATCTGACCTGCAGTACTTAAGAAGCTCCTTTTGAAAGTCAAATCTGTCGTTTTTGTGTTCCTTATACCACTTCATAAACCTATCTCTTTTGTCTGGTTTCATTCCATCAGGATGATAGTATTGAATGTCGGGTAAGTGTTCCAAAACAACTGTTTGATTTTCTGTGGTGTTAAATAGATGGGGAAAATATCCCTTTGCCATTTCTGTAAATCCGAATGTTTTAGGCATTTTTTCCAATGCCATGGGTATAAAATTGATTGAATCGAGAAATCTTATGTTACATTTTGGTACATCAAGACACATCAGCTTTGAGCCATTCATTATGACCTCAGGAAGAATGCCGTTTTCATACAAATAGTTCATAATCGTATAACTGTCATATCCTTTGAAATTGTGACAAATAATTTTTGCATCTCTGTTTTCCTCTGAAAACAACCATTTACAAAACTCATTTCTTGTATCTGAACCATGAAAAATAAGTTCATTTTTCCACAGTTGTCGCAAAAATTTTCTGAATCTATTTTTGTAGTTTTGCAATCGTCGCAAACTCGTTGCACAACACAAAGATTTGGTGTATGTTTTTTTGTTCAACACCAGGTCTGTTTACAGTTGACGCAGTTTTTATCCATTGTTGACTTTTGGTGCCCTTTGCTACACTCTAAAACTTGATCCTGTGTGCACTCAAAATCAAAAAATATGTACACATCTGGATCGTCCTCGTCGGGTTCATCTTGGTTCCGTTTGTTTCTATTGTTGAACTCGGAGGTGTCCTGGCCTTCATCTTCGCAAAGAAAGTTAGTTACATCCGGTTCCATAAAACATTGATGATTTTCCTCTACATAGTCTTTACATGTATTGCAATACTTCTCGCCGCAAATATGTTCCCTTTTGTGTAGACTTCTGTTGACTGTTCTGGTGCAGTGCTGACTTTTGTAGTACGATTCACAAGTATTGCGACCTTTTACAGGTTTAATTTTGTGTAACTCAAAATATGTTTGATTTTTAAAAGATCTATTGCAATCAGGACAAAATTTCCAATTTTCTGACATGTCTGAGTGCAATTTATGACAGCACCTGCATACGTTGTTACAAAAATGTCTCTCTTTATGGTCGTAACCTTTATTACATTTGGAACAAAAATAACTACGGCTTAGAAACCCTGCTACTTTTGTTATAACATCAAAATGTTCGTCATGGTGGTAAAGATAAATTTTCTTTTCCGCATCGTGTCCCCGGTACACCAGGGCATTGAAGCTGTCTTTTGACAATACGTTGATTTGGAATTCTGGAAGAATTTTCTGAAACTGGTGCAAATCATTTATGGTACATCTGCGCATGGGTACACCAGCTTTTCTGTGAAGTTGAATCGCAAGATCTGTTTGAATTTTACCGCCATGTCGAATGCGTTCCCATCTTGGGTGTTTTTCAATGCGAGCCATTGCGGTTACTATTGCTCGAGCACAACAGAGGTTATCTGAATTATTGATGCGGATAATTCCTCGTTTTTCTTTTAACATTTTAGCCAGATCTATATACTTGCATCTTTTCCCAACGCCACCAGATGGAAGTCGAACGTGAATGATATCGAAATCAAGGGATTCGTCTAGAACAAACTCTTCATAAGATTGTAGAACACGCTCTATTTCCGACAAGAAAGTCTTCGATGTTAATTGCGATAAACGCCTGAATGGTATAGTGATGGGGAAATCCAGTTCTGGAGACTGCACTGATAGACGCACAAGATCATCTTTACTCATATATTCAGTTAAATCCTTTAATATTGACGTGAACAGAATTTTCAAACTTCTTAAAATGTTTGGTAAACTTCGGATTTCCAGCCCATGAAATGTGACCTTGTATCTCATAGATCGGGTATTAAACTTAGGCATGTTTTGTTCATCCACTGCTCTGATGGTGTAACTATCTTCAGGAATATCATATTTAGTAATTCGTCTTTTGACTCTTCTCGGCTCATTTTGGTCTAATTTCCTTTTGGATCCTCTGCCCTGTTGCAAATGCTGGTTTTGTTGATGTAGGTCTAAATTGTCTTTTCTCCCAAACACTTTATTGCAAATTTCATACTTATAATATATGTTGTTTCCGTGCTTCTCTCTGTGAGTTTTAAGGTTATCTTCCCGTGCAAATTTTTTGTGGCATATGTCGCATTCGTATACATCTTGGTGACCCCATATTCGTTTATGACTGTGTAGTTTGCTTGGTTTTGAAAATGATGCATTACATTGGCTGCATCGATATCGTCTGTCCATGTTCACTCCTATGCCGTTGACTGTAAAAAGAATACTCATGGTCTGATAAGTTCAATTTATAATACATTCTATGACGTGATTGGTTAATATTTTGGAGGTACATAAAATTTTTATATAAAAGGAACTAAAATTTTGTATTGGAATTCATTTTCCACAAAGTCAGCTGCTTGAGAGCATGTTAAAAACCGAGTGTCCCGATTGTTCCATGAAATTCAGTAGACGAGATGTCATGTTGAGACATTATAGAAATAAACATTTACACATGGATTATACTGGGACATCCAATAGGTTGCCGCCGCCGCCGCCGCCGCCGGCGGCGGTATTGCATCAAGACATAGAAGCAACACCGCCGCCGCCACCACCACCACCACCACCGCCGCCGAAACAGCAGCAACAGCAGAATGAAATAACATCGCCGCTTTCTAGATCACAAGATTTAAAACTAAATCCATTTACGATTTTACCAGCAGATAACAAAATGGATGTTATTGCGAACAAGCCAAAAAATGAAAAAAATGTCAATTTAATTCATCCTTTTACTATGATGGTGTCAGGTCATACAGGCTGCGGAAAAACTTTTCTTCTGAAACAGTTTTTAAGTAGAATTCAGGATTTTTGCAACCCTTCTCCTCAACGCATTGTTTGGTTGTACAAACGATGGCAACCTCTGTATGATTTGATACTCTGTGTTGTTTTGCCTAAAGTCGAGTTTATCCAGGGAATACCCATCGATCTTGATCAAGATCATTTCTTTGACACTTATGTAAGAAACATGATTATCATTGACGACCTAATGTCACTTTCTTCAAAGGACCCAAGAATCAATGACTTATTTACAGAAGGAAGTCATCATTGAAATCTGTCTGTTATTGTTTTGAACCAAAACTTGTACTTTGGAAAGGATCCGACCCAGAGACGAAACTGTCAGTATCTGGTGCTGTTTAATAATCCTATTGATAAACAACCTATTTCAACACTTGCTCGACAAATGTACCCTGGAAAAGCCAGTTACTTTATGGACATATTTCAGAGAGCGACAAATGAACCTTATGGTTACATGTTTGTGGATCTTATACCGACAACAAAAGAAGTTCTACGATTGAGAGAAAATATATTCACTTTGTCACGTGACTCAAGGAATTCTTATAATGACGTCACTCCTGCCACCACTAAGTATATAAAAGAAACGACAGGGATAAAAAACAGTCAGTTTCTATCCGAAAGTTCACCAGTTAACACACCAGAACGCCTATATTTTGACAACATGCCTTCTTGTGATGATTGTGGATTAGTTTTTGACAACATACATGATGTACAGAGACACATCAAAGAGAACTGGTGTCCTGCTCGACAGAAACGACAGAGGGAATCAGACGAAGAAGATGATGAACCAGTTTCTCCAAAGAAAACCAAATGGTTAACACTGTCAGATGTATATGATTCTGACCCCACATCTGATCCAGAAGACGATGACGTTGAAATTGAGGATAATACTGCTTTTCAGGACATGTATGCTGATGCTTATAACCAAAATGAAAAAATATGGAAGAAAAAAGCAAACAAATATGTTGAAGACGGATTACCCGAGAATGATGCGAGACTGCAAGCTGACGAAGATATACGAGAATTTGTAAGACGAGATTTTTTCAAAATATACACCAAGGTCATGGAGCAAGAACTTTCCCTAAACAACACTTTGGTACATAGGAACATTCTAGACAAAGTTAAAGACCTGATTGATCAAGATGTCGGTATAACAAGGGCCGTTCGGAAATCAATAAAATCATATAAAGACGATTTTGAGGCCCTATTGGATCAAGAAAATGAATCAGAGGAAGATGTCACGAATGATTCTGACTTGGAAGATTAAACCATAAATTACACAACTTGCTTTCAAATCAAGCAGTCATTCCATGTTATTCAGACGATCAACATCATGGATTGGGAAAAACAATTAGAGAAAATTTACTATAATCCGTCACATCCTGCTAGTTTGAGCGGCGCCGAAAAATTGCAGCACTTTTTAAAGAAAGTCGGTCGTGATGTTTCGATATACAAGATTCAAAAATGGTTAAAACGCCAGGAGCCTTTCAGTTTACAACGACAAGTTAAAAGAAAGTTTAAAAGAAGTCCTGTTATTGTACAAGGAATTGATGACCAATGGGATGCCGACCTCATGGATATGACAAAATTTGCAAAGTACAACGATGGAGTGAAATTCATATTAGTGGTTATCGATATTTTTTCAAAGTATTTATGGTTGAGACCTTTAGAAAATAAACAAGGATCTTCGGTGGAAAAGGCACTAGCAGATATTTTAAGTGGTCAACGGTTTCCAAATAAAATTCGTACTGACAAAGGCCAGGAGTTTCGTTCTAAACAAGTGGGATCCCTTTGACAGAAAAACATATTAAACATATACTTGCTCAAAACACGGAAATGAAGACAAACTACGCTGAAAGAGTTATAAAAACAATAAAAACCAAAATGTACCGATATTTCACTTACAAAAACAATTATAGATATATCGATAAACTTCAAGGATTTGCATATAGTTATAACACGACTTTCCACAGCACTATTGATACCGAACCCATTAAAGTTACCCATAAGAATGAAGAAGAAACACGAGTGTCAACATTCTTGTCACGAGAAGAGAGATATAGAAAACCCCTCTCTATTAGTAAACAACCTTACAAATTCAAGATCGGTGATAAAGTACGTGTGACCTACATATCAAACTTATTTACTCGTGGATACGACGAGAAGTGGTCAGGGGAAGTTTTCACAGTGGCAAAAAGATATCTCAGGAATTCTTTACCTGTGTATAAACTGAATGATTTTAATGACGACGAAATACAAGGAACATTTTATCAAGCAGAACTTCAAAAAGTCGACATTAAAGCGGATGATTTATGGAAAATTGAAAAGGTTCTCAAGACCAGGGGTTCCGGTCGAAATAAACAATATTTTGTAAAGTGGCTCTATTGGCCCTTCAAGTTTAATTCATGGGTAAATGCACGTGATATTCAGATTTGACTTAATTTTGATTTAAAATGTACATGTCTGGTACGTACATATGAAATTACATTGTATTGCATTTTATCTTTTTTAGTTTATCATAATATTGTTCTATACTCGTATTTCTGTGACTCGGAAAGCAAATAAAAAATTAAATGAATAATCTGAAATTGTTTTATGTCTTGTTACGGAGCACGAACCTACTCTATGTTTACATCGTCCGTTACGTATTAAATCCAGTCTTTCAAAAATGTACTCGTCACGGTTTAGTGGCGCGCACTACTTAATTCATCTGACAATTAAGGGTCCTCCCTGATCTATTTCTGAACGCGCACCTTCAAGTGCCTCCAGAAATCTCGTCTTTTTATAGCTGACCCAAGTGACTGTGAAAATTCTTAAACTTCATTGGTTATGCCATGTCACGTGATGAGTAGTAACGCTTCTATTTTTTAAAGTAGAGGGTAATCTACAGTCATTGATGACGTGGCAGATGGATTTCCCTTATCTTCACAATTTTGGAGTTCACAGTCAATTGCAGTCTACAGTCACCGATGACGTGGCATTTGAAGGGAGTTAAATGTGGTCGTACCAAAAGCATCTCTCGAATAATACTTAAACATTCAATTCAAAATAAAAGAATTTATGTAATAAAATGATTTTTTAAAATTAGCACAACAATCTTACCTCTTAAAATTTGGAATTCGATTTTTATTTAAATACATGATTTTCGTATTATTTAATTTTAAAATTTTATTAAAAGTGATTAATTATGTAAAGTTTATAACATTGTTTAATGAACCGAATTATTGAAGTCACTATATAAGATGAAATCCCACATCACTCCCCTGAAGGAGACAAATTATTAAAAATGTCAAAATTTGTCCCAGAATAGGACCAAGGTAATTAAGAGGCCATGCCAGTAAGCATTGAGCTTTGAAAGGAAAGTCAAAAATTTTAATTTTCTTGAAATCAGTGTTTATGGATTATTTCTGTCACAATTAAACAAAAAAATACAAAAATACTGATTTTAACCATAACGACACTGTCGTATCCAAGGAAAAACATTTCCTTAGTTACCAGAATAGATTTTTTACTTTCAAAACAGGCAAATATTGCCAAAAGAAGAGTATATATGCACATAGATGTTGTCAAAAGATTGTTTGCAATTACTCATTCCTTAAAGAGGACTTTATTCTTAGTTCTTAGGTGACCAACTAAGTATGACTACATTTTTTCAGTACGTTGCTATGGTGATGGGAAGAAGAGATATGATTTGAACAAAAAAATAGTTGAATTTGCACCATTTTTTGAAATGCTTTTAAAAAAATGCTGTGCAACTACTTATAAACTCTTTAGTGTGATTTTGTTAGGGTTGGGTCAATTAAAAAATTAAAAAAATAAAATTGGGTAGACAATCAAAAACAATGTTTTCATGGAGATTGAAAGATATGCAAATTAAGGCATTTAAAGATGATTTCCTGCAAATACTTCATGGTATTATAAGTCATTTATCCTATAAGAAACAATGTAAAATGTAACAGATTGGTGCATCTGGAATGAAAATAAGTCATAAAAATACTATAACCTTCTTTTCACCTTGACCTTTGACTTCAATACCAAATTATAAAGGACTATACATGAAAAGAGCCAATTTTGCCCCCCTAAAAATCAACATTTTAGAATGATATTAAGATATGTTTAATTGATATTTAATTTGAAGATGAGGATATATTAGAAATATTTCCTTCTTTTCACCTTGACCTTTGACTTCAATGTCAAATTTTAAAGGATTATACATGATAAGAGCCAATTTTGCCCCCCTAAAAATCAACATTTTAAAATGATATTAAGATATGTTTAATTCATATTTAATTTGAAGATGAGTATATATTAGAAACATTTCCTTTTTTCACCTTGACCTTTGACTTCAATGTCAAATTATAAAGGACTATATATGATAAGACCCAATTTTGGCCCCCTAAAACTGAACATTTTAGAATGATATTGAAATATGTTTGATTGATATTTAATTTGAAGAAGAGGATATATTAGAAATATTTCCAAATATTTTTCATATTTATATGCACTCACTGGCTGTAAATGACATGAGAAATAATGCTTTTTTTTGTTATCTAACCAAAAAAGGCAAAAATATGCCTTTTCTTGATGTTTTGTCTTATGGGAAACAGAGTCCAGTGTAGAACATATATAATTTTTCTGTCACTAATTATAATTGGATAGATACATCTTTGGTAAAAGTATAAATGTTTCTAGTCTGCACTCTATATTTTCTGATGAAAAACTGCTTGAAAATAAGCAGTTTTATACAAAATATGCAAAAATGGCGGGGAAATGTAAACTTTTTTGTCATTATTCTTAATAAGAGGCATTTTGATCAATTTGAAAATGACCAATAAAGGTTGCATGTATACAGTAGCTGAACAAATTAAATCTTAAATATATTAAGTCATGCGCGGATCTAGAAGGGGGGGGTCGGGGGGGTCAGGCCTCCCCCCCCCCTGGAATTTTCGGGGTTAAAAAATGTATATACTAAAACAAGAAAATAGTTACCATGGACCCCCTTTGGAAAACGCAGACCCCCCTGGTAAACGCCAATATGTGTGAAATGGGTATGATAAATGAAAGATTTTAGGCAATAGAAGTCACCACTACCCCCCTTGACCTCTGACCTCAAGGTCAAATTATTCTATGTCTAATAATTTCTTAACTAAATCTACATGGTTCTTGATATTTTGAACCCTGCTTCGAATATTTCATACATTGATACATAGTGTTTGTAAACTGTTTGACAATTCAAGAAGAGAAATTCATGTTCTACTGTTGACCTTGACCAAAGCGACAAGATCAGTTGTTGAAATACATATACGAAGTATTTGAAATATGTGCAAAGTAACTCATCATGATCAACCTTTAATCAACATTAAATATTTTGATGCTTCAACATCAATAATGATTAAAATACCCTTGATGTTTCCTAAGATTTTTCTGCCCTACAGTATAGAAAAGCCCATTAAGAACAGTTATGATTCCCCTTTAAAAGTTTCTCATTTAAAACAATTCTTCATGTACTGAAAGCACTTACAGGAAAATGCAATGAAAAATCTATTTTATGTTCCCCCTAGCTTTTCTTACTAGTATGTCATTCATGTCAGACTGAACTACAGTTAATGTTTTTTTAGACTAAAAATTATCTAACAAAAATTAATTTGACCACATTGTATAAAAACATGCCCTGCCATGAATATGGCCGGGGCATATAGCGTTTGACACGTCCATCTTCCGTCCTTCCTTCGTCACATTGAGTTTAGCTCAGTTCAAAGCTCAGTTTCAAAGAAACCATCCAAGATATTTTTATCAAACTTCCTATGCTGATACATACAAATGTAACCAATTCAACTGCATCAACATTTTTGACCTTGTCCTTTCATGTGACCTTGACCTCACTTTTATCAAATTGTGTTTAAATCAGTTTTAAAGAAACCATTCATATTAATATTTTTTTTAACTTCATTTGCTGAAATACATACTGATGAGAGCTTTTCAACTGCATCAACATTTTTTAACCTTGGCATTTCCTTTGACCTTGACCTCACTTTTCTGAAATTACTGTCAAACTTCAAATATGCTAATACATACTAATGTAAGCAATTCAACTGCATCACTATTCAAGATAATCTGATCAAATTTCATACACTAAATTTCATTGTTTCATTACTCATATAACCTCGACAGGGCATTCATGTCTTATGAACATATTTCTAGTTTTGTTTGTGTTTTGATAAAGTAAATTAAATATAATTTGTCCCCTTTGCACAATCTTCATTTCCTTTTCAGGGAGGAGGTTTCTTTCAAGTATAATGCTTCAACTCTTGACAATTACTCCTTAACATGCTTAAGAAAATACCTGTTAATAAATAAAAAAAAAAACATTTTAATTTGGAAAATCCTAAAAATCAAAAATAAAACTTTAGTGGTAGCTTATACTTGCAAGTCCCATTTCCTAATAGCTCAAAATACAAGATGTTTTTTAATATTAAAAAAAACATGATATTCTTGGAATGTTTATTTATTTATAATTTAGTTTACACAGACATCAAGGTAAAAATAAACAATACAAAGAGTCCAGGCAGGTTTAAGTTTTACCTGTGATTTGGGCATTACATGAATTAACTCTCCATATCATATCTAAAAAAATACATAACACACATAGTCCTCCATTCCATTCCTTCACATTCACTTCTGGGGATAGACTGGTTTTTATACAGCTTTGTGGCAATTGATTTGGAACATGGTAAAACAATTATATTAAAACTTAAATTATTGTTCTAAACAAGACACATGCAGATTTCCTGCAGTGGCTTCTTTAGGGGAGCAGGATGTTATCTTCAACTACCTTTTGCTGTAAAAAAAACAACCAAAGTTTATGTATTACTACTGAAAAAGTGATACATGTAGTAGGATTAACATATTGTATATGTATATACATCCTATCTTCTGTGAAGACTACATAACCATATTATATATGTATGCAATTTCCTCTATGCTAGTCAATGTATATAATTAGCATGAATCAGTTAAACAGTGGAACAATCAATGCAGATGAACAAGTTTCAAAATATATAGGAGTTCTGTGTGGATTTTTAAGTTGGAGTGGGGTGGTTCAATACTCAAAGACAAACATTACTTAATTCCTTCATCATAAGTTACACATGTATGTTTTGTCTTTTTTAACCTGATATATGAATTAATGAGGTTTGATTTCCTGAAGACAGAGGTGGGGTAGTAAGGTAATTTATTGACTACTTTAAAATAAACATTTTTTAAATTATGGAATTGTTCACTGTAATGGCAGTTTTTTTTTTAATTCATTAATTTTACTTGCACTTTTACATACATAAACACTCTTGAGCAGACAAATTGATTTATAATAATTATAAACTTCCTAAACATATTCAATCTTACTTCCATTCATAAAGAATTTACAAATTCCATTTTTTTGGGGGGGTGCAATCTTACTTCCTTTCATAAAGAATTTACAAATTCCATTTTTTTTGGGGGGGGGGGTAGAATAACTTTTCTCTGTGTCCATAGAGTCATTAGGTAAAATATTTCATCTAAAACTTAAAGGTACTTAAATAACTTTGATGCTATTTTTCCACATTGAATTGGTATATGTACACTGTACCATTCCCAACTCATTTAATTTGCAAATTAGTAGAAAAGAACTCATTAGTCTAGATAAGCATTATGATATTTGTCAGTTTGTTCCATTGATGTTATGAAAGACTATGAAAAACTAAGATTTGGACATAGTTTAGGTTTTGAAACTCTGATTTATAAATCGGGACGAAGGTGAGTTAAACGCAGCATTGTTAAGGCTTGAATTAGGGGGCGGGGCCTAATTTGTACGGGAAAAGTTTACTGTGACGTCACACAAAAATATGACTTTTATGTATTTCTCATAATACCTGAAAATGAAATAATTTGCAACTTTTAACTGTATTAGCATAATAAACAACAATAAAACTTATCAATGCATTAAAAAACGTATCTAGGTAAATCCCGTGTACGCGGGTATGTTAAGGAAGCATATAAGTAATTTCTTGGGAAATTTAGACTTTTTGAAGAAAATTTAGTTTAATAAATTACCAAAACCACTGATAAACGTAAACTGTTATTTACTATTGCATACAGATAAAAGCGTGTCTAACACAAAGACGTGCATCACCGCCACGGCATCACGTGACTTCTATTAATAGCAAAATTTTCCTTAATAAAAAGGCTTACAGAACAACAATACCGGGGAGTTTGATAATTTCTTTGAGTATGTAATATAGCTGAAAAACATTTATTTTGTCTAAAAAGTGCTGCTAGAATCCAACTATCTTGTTCGCAAAATATTTATTCCACACATTCGCACGAAACCTTACCCTTTGTTTTGAATGTTATACATATGAATCGAGATTTTTCGTACAACCATGCTTAACTCGGGATTCTAGCAGCACTTTCCAAGTTTGTCAACACGCAAACTTTCAATCTGTACAAATCGTATGTTTTGAAATATCCAGCTTATTGTTGTTCTGTTGCATTTTTTGGTCAAGAATGACGGACAATAGGCCGATCGGGGTACGTAATATAGCTGACTATCTTTGAAAGAGAATATCATCGATGAAAATAAATTAGCATACCTGTTTAACTAATTGAACTCCATATGAATTTAACACAATACTTCCGATATTTCCTTTTAAACTCCATTTTACGTATCTCTGAACATGCCGTCTTAGCCAAATTCTCTTTACACGACATGATCAATTTTCAAGTTTCTCGATGTACACATATGACGTCATCGGTGGTAGATTTCAATCATAATGACTGTTACAGCATAACAAAATAAAAACCTTTTATTTTTGTTAATGTTTATACGTTTCTAATCATTTTTTAGAGTTAAATTACATCGCTAAATACCAATATTACGAAAACCTGATTTCTAAAGTTGACGTCATTTTGCCTACTATGACGTCATAATGCAGCACTGATTTAGCCAAGGTAGAATATTTTGTATGCTTCCTTATTCCCACTGCGTAGCTGGTTTTAAACAAAGCACTGATTGCGATGAACTTGTGTATATGACGTCATTTTGGTAAACATGACGTATTTCATGTACTGTGAGAGGCAGATTGAGGAATTTTTTAGCAATGAAAAATGCGTTTTATAATAAAACGGAATATTATTTACAGGTTTTAAATAGTCGATTAATACCAATGTAGATCCTTTGTTTAGTGCGATTATTCATTAACTTTCCAGACAATGTATTTTATTAATTATGTCGTGTTTTTATGTACAGGTTACGTATATTTTACATCGAGATGCACCATAAAATCGTACTTTCGCAAGGGCATACACTGCATAGATCTTAATCATTTTTTTAACATAGATAAAGGATATTATCCTTAACTGGAAAAGTACTGCTGCTTTCTTTAAATCGAGGGCGTGATATCATAAGTACACAAAATATTTGGTAAATGTCTAATATTTTTTGACATTGGCCTATTTACTTGAAAATTTAACTATTAAAACGCGAATTCTATTCAAAGCAGCAGCATTTTCCTGAGATTACAAAGTATGCAGAAACAATTAAAAGCTTGAATTTTTAATTTCAACTAGGGTATACTCTTGCGATATTGAAATTTGTTATTGACCTACATTCAATACACGTACTATGCATTCATCACGTGACTGTCCATCGATGGGACTAAAATTCATACAGTACACAGTGGGTTATACTATTCTATTTCCATAGGTATTCAAGTTCTTTGATAATAAAACAGCTTAATTGAAATAAATTCAATTATAAATAAAATCACCCTTTTTGCACATATATTTTTCGTTGATTTCTCATAGTAGGCCTTAACAGTGCTGCGAAATGCTTTTTGTGTGGACTTCAGTGTTACTAGCAGTGTGACCTCATGACCTCTTTACATAATTCACAAATATTATAGGCATAAATTATTTTAAATATCTTTATTTGCATTAATTCATCTATCTTTAATTGTATTAAGAGTGATCTAACAACTGCAGAATTAAACATTATAGTGTTCATATAGCAGGTTGTTCTTTGTTAAGCTGGTAAGTTCGTTGCATCACTCAACATGCTCAAAATCACATCATAGGATAGAGAAATTAATCTGAAAGTACCTTACTAATCTTTACTCTTGCTTTAAAGAAAATAAGTTATCAAAAGTTTACCCAAAAATGTACATGACAAATACATATTTAACATACCATTATATCATAATGTTTTGTTGGAAGTTTTCCCTTTTCTCCAGCATTTCCTCTATTGTTGTCTGTTCCATTCTTTCCGGTCTCCTTTACTAGAGAGCTCACGCAAGGGAGGCAATCCAATCGTTTTTCAACCGAGTTTTACAACAATTCAATCCGATATTTTACTTAAAGTCTTAAGAGTCTACCCAATTTTATTTATTTAATATATTGAATAGAACATTCTCCTTCTACAGGTATATATAGAAATTTCTGAAGGTGCACAGCATTTGCAAACCACATAGCTCTATATAGATTATAATTCTATTGGTAAAATCTAAATAAAATTAGGCACAAATTAAATTTTAGGTAGAAAACAGAAAAATATAGTTCAAAGCACTTTATTAGCCACATAATAAAATTATACATGGGGCTTTGGTGTGAAATATTTGAATTATAACAGGATAGGCCATTCCAAATATTTCTCTGATAAAGTATGACAAAATGCTCTGGTTGCCATGGAAACAAGAGGTCATATGCCCGGGTAGATATGTTTTTTTTGAAAGACAAATCATATGCATCATGTTCACAAAATTTGAGCAAAAAATAAATTTTTCCACTTTCCATGTTTATATAGGGTGAAGCTCAATGCTTACTGGCATGGCCTCTTAAATATTTCATTATAAGAAACTTATCCCTGTTGCCTCCAATATTATCTATTTCCCAAGAAAAAAAGTGCTCTCGTAAATAGACATGATAGTGAATGATTTAATGACAACAAAGTGGCACAAAAATGATTATTACAGGCTTATAAACATTACCAGAAATAATACTGTATGGATGCATGGCGGGAAATTGTTGCACCCTAATGAATTCCCGGGTTATCCAATTAAAACCCATTGCCGTACCTATATATTTCCCCGCGGCACACCCTCATGAATTCCCCGGGGGTATCATTTGTTTTCAAAGACCCCCTTAAAGTGGTACCCATTTATTTCCCCGGTGGTATCAGTTTTAACCCCTCCCCTCGTATGTCCTATGTTACACCGAATTTGGCGGGAAAAAATGACCTATACGTACGGCATTGACTACTCTTAATATTTCAATAATGTTTATTTTTTCGATGCCCTTTTTAACCCCACCCCCCAACCTTATGACAAAAACTATTTCTTTCGCCCTGTTATAAAAAGCAAACTTATTTTGAACAATTTTTCATCCTCATGTGAATCAGTATGCATCCATTAAAAAATGAAAACGAAAAAACCGCACAAGTTTGACGCGCAAGATCATTACATACAGTTCAACTTTTGCCATATTTTTAGAAATCCGTGTTCACCGCGAAGCCCCCTGTTAAAGAGTTTTGCCCGTAATTTTCCTATCTTGGGACGGATTTTTTTTAAACTTGGTAAATACATTAAATAATCATCATAAATCGGGAAAATAGCAATATACCGGCAAGGAAAAAATTTAAGTTTAATTGCAGGTGTCATAACAGTATTAGACTTTAGTATACGTCAAATCATGGCTGACGCAAAATAATCCCGGAATCTTCCCTTTCGATTCGGGCATTTTGATACGAGACTGGAGCTGAATTTTTTTATGAGATGAAAAACAACATGTAAACTTCCTGTATTGACCAGATTTATTAAAATTTAGGGCGTGCTGATTTTTCTATATACTGTCAAGAGTGGGGAGTGATAAGGCCCTGGACTAGATTTTCAAGCACCTGCTCGACTTCGACCGAAACAAACTTGCGTGCCTTGCTTGATGGCTATGTATTTTATGGTACTAAAATCTTTATAAAGAATGGTTTTACAAGATCTGAAAAGGAAACTTCTCAGAAGTTTGTTTTTAATTAGTTACATCTATTCAAACTTGCGTATTTTTGGTAAGAATATATAGCAGAAATTAATACTGTTGTGACACCTGCATGTCAATGGGGCATAATTACCAACCTTTGAAATGTTTTGCTGTATTGTTCAATAAATACAATGAGTGAAAATTTTTGAGAAGTAGTTAGTTGATAAAATTTTTAAATCTTTTATAATTATATATAACAATATTCTTTTATAATGTATTCAGTTGAAGTAAATTCTACATTCAAAACAGATGAGATTTTGTGTTGATGTTGACAGTTACATGTAGATATAAACACCAGTGATATTAACACAGCTGTATCTAAGAATGTTCAATTGTTGTGTATTTCTGTAGCAGGTGTGTGGGAAATTTACCCTGTGTACTGGGTTGACATTTTGTGTAAGAGGAAGTTCTAGATGAAAAAGGGAGATATCCATCAGTATTCAATCTTAAAATACATGCACATATTGAAGTTTAAGACTCATTTCAACTTTAGTAACACAAAATAATTTCTTAGACACCATAGAATGCTGCAGTGATCAATTTTAGTGATGAAAGGGAGACAACCTAATCTAATGAAAGGGAGACAACCTAATCTTTTATTTGAAGATGAAGAAGAAAATTAAATCAACCCCTTTTCAGTATAAAGATGTAAAAATAATTCCTGGGAAAACAATAGCATCCTGCATTGTTTCAAAATAGTTGATTCATGAAACTATAAATAAAATTTTATTAGTATTGCCTGTAACAAGTGTAAGTACATGATATGGCGGAGGAGAAAATACTTGTAGAATTATTTATGATTAGATTTATTATGTCCATTAGTAACCCTATGTATCCAAATCACATGAATGTAAGGGACTGGAAGCCCTTAGCTGATAATGCACTGAAAGTGTATCATTTGTACACTGTTATAAACATTGGAAGGTCACTGGCAAAAATATTGCTGGCATGACATGTGATTTACACAGACTCAACTATGTGTTGATACTTTGGGGGCTGGAGGTAGGGTGGGGGATTTGCCTTTATGGGGGTTGGGGATGTTAATATATGTTATGATTGTCTATGTTATGTTCTCCAAAGGAAGTTTCGGAACATTGTTTTTACTTTCTTCAGATTTTTTCTTCTTCCTGAGTACTTTTTTGTCCGCGGGTGTTCTCGTAACTGCTCATCCCATCTAGGTTAAACCTTTTTAGGCATGTTATGTAGATTTGCGGAACGAAGGTCATTTTGCCTGCACATGCGCGCACATGTAACACGTAAAATGACCAATGTCATTGATATAGCTGTAACTTTTTTTATTTTCTGATGATACGCATTGGAAGTCATGATATAAGGATATATTTGTAGTATAGACAAGATGACATGGTCAAATAAGTAATTTGATCTCAGGTTTAATATGACCCAAATTTATGCTGGCAAGTTATAGAACATCCTCTTGTAGTCATACTCAAAGAGTGCCTAGATAATTATATTTTTTAGTAAAAATAATTTTCACAAATTTGAAGATATATTTAATATTTAAATATCAATATTATTTCTAATATGTATAGCAGTTATCAATAACATTTGATAATTAATGATATTTTTATATTGTTTTAATGTATTCTTATAGGTCAATATATTGGAAACAATAAATTTCCATATATAATCATATTAAATCATTGATCAATGATGTTTTATCCCACAATTGACAAAATGTTCTCCCTCTGTATGTCTTTGCTTATAATCACATATAGTATTTTCCTAATGAATATAAATGTCTTGATTTGTTTCAAATATGGTCTGGACTTAAATCATTTTTACTTCTCCAACATACTCCAATATCATTAATATTGGGAATTTGTTATTGTTATAAAAAAGGGTAAAAAATGCCTCTGTTTTGTGACGATTACTGTAAACAAATTATTACTCACGTCATCTTTTATTTGCAAAACATCAGTTTGAAACCAATCCGCGACAATTTAATTATTTTCCCGTCTGAGGAAAAATTTCTTTACCAGTGCGAAGCAAAATGATTGGTTTGCGTCAATCTATTTTAATTATCAAGAGTATGAGTCAAAGAAGGTCGCAAAACTCGCGGATATTTCTCGCACGCAAATAATAGTTGGTTTTTAGAAATAAAGAATGATTAATTATTTACAAAATAAAACTTTCGATTTTTAACAGGTCTCCCTCTGAAGAACATGAAATGTAAAAAGCATCCCAGAATTCCCCTGAACAAGTTCTGTACCCCGTGTGGTGTTCCCTTGTGTGTGGTGTGTACCAGTTCTGAAGATCACAGCAGACACGAACTTAAAAACATACAGGCATTGTTTGACAACATTCAGATAGAAGGTAAAAGATTGAAACTGCTTTAAAATTTGATATATGCAGCAAATGAAATATACTTTAAAATTTTGACTTTCATTCTGCTGTAGTTATCAAATAAAATATTTATTATTATGACCTTTAATGACCCGAGACAAGAACTTAATGAGCAATCTAGCTGATCAATGATTGTGGGTAATCCATTTAGTTATCTACTTTATTGTCTGCAACAAACATAAAGGAGGTATATATGATGATCACCTTATGGATTGGTCTGCATGTCTACCTGTTCATTTGTGTGTCTGTACAATTATGCCCAGACCAAAACTTTATTATACGGAAACACTGAAAGCCTGGGTACAATGAATGTGTGCGGACCTTCATCTATGATCAATTAAACCAGACCAATGTTACAAATCAACTCCCTTAACTTCTACAAGCGATGTTGATATCTATAAAGAAGAAGGTCCTTACTTATAAATGAACAAAGATGTACATGTGATGGAAGTTTTGTACGAATCTCAGAGAGTCCTCTACTTATGCTCATAGAAAAATGATCGCCATCTAGTCATGGAAATTCATAACTTAGCGCTATGGGTTCTCAATTAAGACTTTTTAGGCTTTCCGACATGAAGAAAAAAAACACGTATCTAGGTGTCCATGGCAATCCCTCTTTTCAGATGCATTTGATTAAATGTAGGGAGATTGATTAACTTTACAGTATTAAGTTGACACGTGTATTATCTAAGAAATATCACAGAATGAACAATGTGCTACGTATATTCAATGATGAAATGAATTTAAAAGAACTTATTTCATTTTGTATAAAATTCTTACATATGGTGAATGTAAATAAATTCAAGGAGTTTTTTCCAAGTTTGTTTTATGTATTATATTTCTTGTTTGTTTTGTAGGTGGAGATACACTTTTGATGTGCCTTCTTCTTTCAAACTCTTACAAAATAAACAGGAAAGAAGAAAACTGGATGACCAAATATAATGCTGTTGCCAAAAGCTTACATTCAAAGGAGATCTCAAAGCCATTTACTCTTGAAGATCTAGAAAAATACAAACCAGTTCTGAAATTCAATGAATCAGAGATCAGTTTTTCCTCTGAGGTCTTCAAAAATATTAGTTTCCTGAAATTTTCAAAGAGTTTTGAGTTTAACTTTACCGATATTTTCTTCACTTGGGCAGAAAAAGAAAACATTGCCGAGTACTGTAGATCCTGGAATTATCGGAGAGGAGAGGATGAAGTTTGCTGTTGGTTATTGTCAGAGAAAACTGAGGAGTTTTTACAAAAACTTGGAGAAGATATTTTTACACACCAAACAATGAAGGACCAGTCATTCCATGAAGCCGTATTTAAGAAATGTAAGTCTATTTTCAGCTCAACTGAATTGGTTAGTGAAAAAAATTACATAAAAGAAGTTTTTGTGAAATGAAATAGATGTATTTGTCATTGATTTGATTTCATCTATACCTAAGCTTTTTAGATCTTTAATTTTTCTTTTAACCATTTTTAGCTCACCTCAACTAAGTGGGGGGAGCTTATGTAATACACTCGGCGTCGGTGTCGGCGTTGACGTCCCAGGTTAATTTTTTTTTAGCAGTGTTGTTTAAGTACTTCTATGTCCTATATTGATAAAACATGCATGGAAGATGCTTCTAGTGTGTTTTATTATACCAGTCAAAGTTTCAGATGCTGCAATTTCAGCAAAGGAATGACCAGGTTAATGTTTTTGAAGCAGGTTAACATTTTGGTGCAGTTTTTGGTGTAGGTCTCATTTCCAAGGAACTATAAGTCTTATGTTGCCGAGTAAAGGTCTAAATTTGAAGCCCTTTACCGGCATACGGTGACGTCTCCATATAAGTGAAAAATTCTCAAGAGGGACGTTAAACAATATACAATCAATCATTTCCAAGGAACTATAAGTCTTTTGTTGACCAAACTTGCATGGTTGATACATCTAAGGATGCACTCTACCGAGCTTGCCTCGGATGCTGAATCTGACCTACGTTTTCCGGTTGAGTGAACAGGCTAAAGTTTTTGGTACAGATCTCATTTCTAAGTAACTATGAGCACTATAATGACCACACTTGCATTGATGATACATCTAAGGATGCATACTACCAGGCTTGCTTCGGCTGCTGAATCTGATCTACATTTTCCGGTTAAGTGAACAGGTTGAAGTATTTGGTGCAAGTCTCATTTGTTAGATACTATGAGCCCTATTATGACTAACTTGCATGGATGAAACATCTAAGGATGCATACTACCAGGCTTGCTTCGGATGCTGAATCTGAAGAACATTTTCCGGTTGAAAGAACAGGTTTACGTTTTTTTGTGCATGATTCATTTCCAAGTAACTATGAGTTCTTTAATGAAACTTGCATGGATGATACATATTAGGATGCACACTACCGGGTTTACTTCGAATGCTGAACATTTTGTGGATGAGTAAAAAGGTTAGTTTTTTGATGCAGGTTTCATTTCCAATTAACTTTGAGTCCTATAATCAGCAAACATGCATGAATGATACATCTTAGGATACACGCTAATGACTTATGAACTTGTTTCCGATGCTGAATTCGACATACATTTTTCAGATAATGGAACAAGTAAAAGTTATGGGTGCAGGTCTGTTACCAAAAAACTATGAGGCTTATCTAACATTTATAAACCAAACTTGCACAAATGATGCATCAAGGGATGAAAACTCTCAAATTTGCTTCAGATGCTGGATTTTAATTACATTTTCATGAAGAAGAACTAGTTTAAATTTTTTATATAGGTCTATTTCAAAGTATCAGATCAAAATTGCATAAATATTTTCATTTCTAGAATACACTTTTTGTTGGTTAATTGTGTGACTTTGCCTTACTTAAAGACAACATTCGTTGATGTTAGCTTTGTAATCCCTGATTACCTATGTTTATGTGTAAACACGGTAAATATATATTATTATAACAGTAACTTGATCTGAAAGGTCGTATCAAGTCGAGTTGATTGGCGTGGATCATCAGATCAAACGAGACATGAAGCGTCGAGTTTGATCTGATGATTTACGTCTGTCAACGAGATGTGATACGTCTCTTTGGATTAAGTTTCTGTTTTAATTATACATATATCATATACCCCCTTATAACTGGCTAAATATATTAAAAAGCCTTAAAGATCAATTGTATAATATTTATCCATTAAACAAAGCCTAAAAGCAAGGGACTTTTTAACGCGCAAGAAAAATAACGTCGTATTTCTGCATACTACGTCATCAGTTTCAGAGAGTCAGAAAACTACATTGTGGTGATCCGGAACGTCGGATCATGACGTCACGTTATTGCGTTAAATCTGCAGTAAAATTGAGTGATACACATTAGGTATATAAAAAAAAACTCAGCTCACCTGAGCCATTCAAGCAGCTTAGCTTTTCTTTGAAGAATGGTTAGAGTCCTTTTATCATCTATAGATTGTATTCATTGGACATTCTTTTTAAAATCTTATTACTGAATTAAATTAAACTTAGATGAAATCTCCCTTGAGTAATTCAAAAGGAATACAATTAAGAATTTCTAAAATTTATGCCATATTTCAAAGATAAAGTATATGCTACTGTTGATTCACGTTTTAATCTTGGTCAGAATGCAATTTTTGTCACAATTACAGATTCATTAAATAAGTATGCAGTTCAGTTTGTGTTATATAGGTCAAATTTAAATATGTGATAATGTTGCATGTATTGGCTAATGAATATTGCAAGACAAACAGGCCTTTTGAAAAAAAAAATAACGATTCATAACGGAAAGGCATTCTAATTTTACTAAGAAAAATTGCCCAAATACTTTTTCTTCTTTTAATTTATAAACTAATAAGGAATAAATAAATCACTGAAAATTCTATGTGTTATACACATGTAGTTGTATACAGAATTTAAGGTCTCATGAACAGGAAATCTATTGTTATGATTGTGTGACTTAGTCACAGCTCCGCTTAGCTGCAGATCTGTAGCTTTATGTTTTTTTCATATTTGTCTTTGACCATAATGCGCTACAGATCCCTAATGCAAAAAGGTTTAATTCAAACAATATTTTTTGCACACTTTTGGGGAGAATTTCCCCACTTTCTAGCATTGGTCAATCAACTATCTTTCATTCCCTATTTCTAGACACATTCTGTAGCCAATATGTATATTTTATCCATCTCCTAGTGATTTATAGTTGTTTCTACAAGCAATAGGATAGGTAGATGGATAAAATATATAGATCAGTTTAATAATGTGCATAGAACTAGGGAGTGAAAGGTAGCTTGTTGATCGATGCTGGAAAATGTAGAAATTCTCCCCCAAAATGCGCAAAAGATATTGCGCCATGAATTCCATCTTTTTTGGATTAGGGGATCTGTAGCATTATGGTCAAATACAAGTATGTAAACCATAACACTAGCTAAGTTATGTTTTACTAGTATTTTGTCATTATAGTTGGAATACCAGTGCAGATAATCTTAAGGGGAGACAAATCAGTGACAAACTTCATTGAGAATTTCAAGAAAGGGAAGACGACAACCATGTACCACGCCTCTGGAATGATAATAGGGTGTGCAGGTAGTGGTAAAACAACACTGTTAGAGAGACTGAAGGGCATTGACCTGGAAGAAATAAAGAAAAGCATCAGTTCAACGAGAGGAGTCAATATCCATACAGATGTCTTTGATGTGAAGGATAGTATCCAAGGTATTCTTTATTCATTGTCTACATTTATTCTGATGAATTGATATGATGGAATTCAAATTGAAACAAAACGGATCATACATAATTTCTGAATCACTAGAGTCATATGAAGTCACACAGTACGAATTGTTTGGAAAAAAAATGACTAAATATTGTTTAAACTAATAGACTGTTTTAAGTTCTTCCAATCCAATAGCCCAAAGAGCTAATGCCATGGCCATTGTGTAGTATGTAAACTTTTAGCTCACATGAGCCAGAGGCTCAAATGAGCTTACCTGAGCTTAAAATTTGTACATTTTCTGTTGTTGTCAATGTCGTTGTTTTGAGACTTTCAACAATTTTAACTTCTTCTCCAGAACCACTGAGTCAATTTCAACCAAATTTAATTTAGTTTGTTAAATGAAGAAACCCAGACAGAGATTGTTATGCCCCCCTCCTCCTTCGAAGAAGGTAGGGCATATTGCTTTGCTGCTGTTGGTTGGTCTGTCGGTCCAGTTTGTTTCTTTGTTACATGAATAAAAACGGAAAATAGAAATATAAGAAATAAAATATCACTTTTAGCTTTTCATTGGGTTATGACATGAACTCGGTAGGTAATCAAATCTGCTACAGTGTATAACGCCCTTCCGGCTTTATAGATTTTTATCACATGTCCGACGTCATGTCATAACTCAATGAAACTTGAAAAAAGATAGCTTATTTCTTAAATGAAAATGAATCACACTCATATGATATCTGTGGATATCATTATATGAATTATTGCAGATTTATTTAAAGTAGACTAGAGGTCTATATACAGGGACATAAAGTAAGAAGGCCTTTAAAATGTATCCATTTTATTTACAGCAAATTATTCAAGCCAACAACAACGCTTTAAGCTTAAACTTGATAAAAAAGATATGCAACAAAGTGTTCCCGAATCTTATTCAGAAAATGCAGCTGATGACGGGAAAACACAGGGGAAAATAAAACCAGTTGATGAGTGTCATACGATTCAAGCATCAAACATTGGACAGATATCACGAGATGATACCGACGTTAAAACCTCATCCTATCTACCACAAGGAGCTATATCAACTTCAAATTTAGTCGTAGTTGCGAAGGAAAAGGAAGATATTCCAGGACCAAATAATTCAGGAATTTCTGGAAGTTTGCAGATTGATACAGAAAACATTTTAGAGTATCCAAATAAGAAAATTACAATGATTGACTTTGCAGGACAGTGTTCATATTATGCCTCACATCAGATTTTTCTGAGTCCTCGGGCGTTCTTCATTCTAGTGCTGAATATGGAGAAGAAGTTTGATGATCAAGTCGGAAAAGAAGTGTGCTGTCAGGAAGGCTCCATTTATGAAAGATGGACACAAAGAGGTTTGTTACCTTTACGCTATATTGGGTTTGTTTGCATAGTTTCTACAGCATATGCAGTGCAGTATGTAATTTAAAACTATACTTATTTCATATACAGATTTAAATCAAGATAGCAAAGGACTCTTTCATAATTTTTTATGAAATTGCAGTTTAAATATTGTAGCCTCTTTATTGGGTGAATTTATACCTAACGGTTAAAGATAATTGGATGGGCTTGTGTGAGGAAAATGTATCTATCTCCATGTTTGTTTGTCTTTACGTCTCAAACCATTTTTTAGCTCATCTCAACAAAGTTGAGGGAGCTTATGTAATACCCTCGGCGTTGGCGTCGGTGTTTGCGTCAATGTCGGCGTCGGCGTCCCAGGTTAAGGTCAAGTTTTTTGGAGTAGTTTTCTTTTTAAGTACTTTTATGTCCTATATTGATAGGACATGCATGGAAGATGGTTCTAGTGTGTTTCATTGTACTAGTCAAAGTTTCAGATGCTGCAATTTTAGCATGTCCAGGTTAATGTTTTTGGAGCAGGTTAACATTTTTGGTGCAGGTTTCATTCCCAAGTAACTATAAGCCATATGTTGACCAAACTTGCATGGATGATACTTCTAATGATGCATACTACCGGGCTTGCTTCGGATGCTAAATCTGACCAACATTTTCCGGTTGAGTGAACATGTTAAAGTTTTTGGTGCAGGTTTCATTTCCAAGAAATAATAGGCCCTATGTTGACCAAACTTGCATGGATGATACATTTAAGGATGCATACTACCCGGCTTTCTTCGGATGCTGATTCTGACCTACATTTTGCGGTTGAGTGAACAGGTTAAAAATTTTGGTGTAGATTTCATTTCCAAGTAACTATAAGCCATATGTTGACCAAACTTGCATGGATGATACATCTAAGGATGCATGCTACCGGGATTGGTTCATATGTTGAATTTGACCTACATTTTTTGGTTGAGTGAACAGGTTAAAGTTTTTGTTGCAGTTTTTGGTGTAGGTATCATTTCCGAGTACCTATAATATAAGCCCTATGTTGATCAAACTTGCATGGATTATACATCTAAGGATGCACACTACGGGGCTTGCTTCGGATGTTGAATCTGACCTACTTTTTCTGATTGAGTGAACAGGTAAATGTTTTTGGTGCATTTTTCATTTCCAATTGCTATAAGCCCTATGTTAACCAAACTTGCATGGATGATACATATAAGGATGCTACCAGGTTTGCTTTGGATGCTGAATCTGACCTTCATTTTCTGGTTGCGTGAATAGGTTAAAGTTTTTGATGGATGATTCATTTCCAAGTAACTATGAGTCCTATAATGAGCAAACTTGCATGGACGATACATCTTAGGATGCACACTTACTGACTTGCTTTGGATGCTGAATTCGACATACATTTTTAAGATTATAGACCAGGTAAAAGATATGGGTGCAGGTGTATTACCGAAAAACTATAAGGCTTATATAGCATTGTATAAACCGAAATTGGACAAATGTTCCATCAAAACTCAAATTTGCTTCAGATGCTGGATTTTGCATATAGGACTATTTGTTGGTTAATTGTGTGACTTTGCCTTACTTAAAGACAACATTCGTTGACGTGAGCTCTGTAATCTCAGCTGATTACTATGTTTTTTTTTTAAATGTTACCATTTGTGAAAACTTTGTTTGAATAAAACTTAAAATACCCTTAAGTTAAATTCAAACATTGGCATTGGAAGCATATGAAAGGGGATATTTAATTGTGTGTGGGTAGGGGGGAGGTCAACTAACAAAGAAGGTAACCCCCACTTTCAATGCCTATATACTGTTTTTCTTTGCCATGAAATTGTATGCTTGGGAGGGGGCGGGTGCTAAGTCCCCCGCCCTAGCTTCTCCTTGGTTCCGATGTCAAAGGCATTGTTGATTGAACTGTTCCTTTTCTTCACAAATTTTCTGGATGTTTGACTTAAAGTAAACTTTGATATATGTAGTTAAATCCTTTAAACATTGTCCTACATAATTTGATTAAAGTCAAGATTATAACTCATGTATCCAATATCTGGAGTAGGATATTTTTTTAATCGTAACATTAGGTTATATATAAACTAGATTATTTTAGATTTTAGATTATTTTATGGCATAATTAAATTTTAGTACATTAAGATTGGCTGTAGGGGATGGGGTGTCATTAAGTCATAAACAATTTTGTGTTTTTATGAGTGAAAACTTCCCAAATGAAATGTAAAGCACAACATGCAATCAATTAATCTCTATCATCTTATAATAGTAATACATGTATTATTTGTACATATAGTGATAAGCAAATTGTTTGTTTTTGTCTTCATTTCATTCACAGATTATCTTGAATTCTGGATGAAATCCATTCACCAATACAGCAATGATAAGGCCCCTGTTCTGCTCATTGGTACACATAGTGAGAAAAAAACAGAAGAGGTATTTTTTTTCTTCATTTTACAAATTTTTTGTTATGCTACTAGCCTACTAGTCAGAGATCAAATGACCTTGTGTGATAGTAACTTGAATGTGTTTGTCGACTCTCTGTCCCAATGTATAAAGAAAACTCAATGCTATTCCTCCCGCAGTTTTGGTCTGATTTCAATATAACTTGGCACAAACGTAGATTTAGATTCATTATTCTATATAATGGTTTTTGATTTCGAAGAATAATTTTGTTGGTATGATAACTCAAAGTTTTTGTGAAATTCTTGCAAAAAGCTCCTTCTTCTACAGTTCTGATCTCTATTTTGATGAATGAAAATGTCATGGCTACAAAAAATGTAATTTTTTGTAAATTCTATAAAGCTATTCAAACAGTTTAAGTCTGATTAGATCTTGCCACAGCAAGGATTTTATCAAAAGTTAATCTGCAATACAATGGTTGAATTCCTCATGAATCTCAGTCCAGACTAGAGACCGCCTTATGGTACATGTAGTATCTGTTTCTCTTGAAATTCCAGTCAATTCCTAAAACATGAAAATTAAATCATTTAAATTGGATTTAATGATCAATATATTTAATATAAATTATAAATTGATTATTTATAAAAAAAAAAAAAAAACCCTGGTATCTCCAAATCAAGATAAATGACTGCATTTTGAAAGGTCCGTAGGAGGTCAAATTAATTAAAGCCATATTCTTCACATGTGAAATTCTCAGACTCCAAGGTTACAGTTTTTTTTTTCCAAAAATTAAACTGCTAAATAGATTAAGGGTAATCCTTGACAACTGTCACGGGTATTCTAATTACATACCTTAATAGAGAATCCCTCTTTCTACTTCTTTTTATGTTAATTTTTCCCAAATCATTTTAAGCATGAAATGGAAAGGTCAGGCTTTTGGTATCAAGGCTATAAACCTTTTATTAAATTGGTCCTATAAATGGTCAAGAAAATTATCAAATTTATAGATCAAAATAATATGTTACATAAATTTGAAATGTTGACTTGATGTGTGGGTGATTTTTTTGGGGGTGGGGGGTGTGGGTGGTGGTTTTTTGTATCTTAGGCAGGTTCGGTGCAATCGCCCAAACGGATATAATTGTCCATTTGGCATATACTATCCCAAATGGGCAAGACATTTACAGTGGAAAAAATGAAAATTTTCATTTTGGCTATAAATATATCAGAACACTTAAAACGGAATAACAAGTTCGTTGATAGGAAGATTGGTCCTTCGGAAGTTTTATAAATTCTTAGGGATCAATCTTACAAACTGTAGGGTTGCAGAAGAAATTGTCAACCAAAAGTGATTCCGTTTTAAGTGTTTTAATGCGGATTACAATTCTGCATTTCTTGCACTGTATATTTGTGGCCTATTTGGGATATTATATCCCATTTTTGCGATTGGTCCCAACCTGCTAAGTACTCTAGTAGATCAACTTAGAAGAATATACACTGTATCATAAAAGAATAAAAAAAAATAAATAAAGTCATATATATTCGTATTGTAGCTTTTTCACATTTAAATCATTACTGATTATTTGAAGAACTGGTCATAGTTTATAATTTATTGTAATGTACAGAATACTACACCCCCTGAAAATGAGCAAATATAAAGTTAATACAAAAAAAAACAAAATGAGGAACCTAAGTCATCGAGATTTTTTTTAGCGAAATTCATGATCGAATCTTTGTATGACTGATACCTAACGTTTTCCTAGATTCCTATCGACAGGAGAGCTAGATTAACAACAGATAAACACAAATTTGGAATCCTTGAAAACATCGATAATTAAGAATTGCTTGAATTGGATCTAGTTATGAGTATCAGATGGAACTTTTGCTCTCTAGGCCTTTTATCAACATTAAATTACAAAACTACCTGTACACAGTTGAAATATTTGAATAATCAAAAATATGTTAAATAGTACGCGTTGTGTGTTTGTTTAAATGACATGCATGTTTTATAAATAAAAGAAATTATTCATTCCAAAACATACACTGAAACTTGTGTGATCTGACAGTGTGTTGGATTACACAGTATAAAATATATGGAAAGTAATTAAATGAGAAAAAAACACTAAAATGTCAAAATTCACAGTGTGAAGGATTCCACAGGTGTCGGATAAGACAGTATTCAATGTATTATTATCATTATTTTTTTGTTATTTCAGAATATTCATATACATGCTAAAAAGAATGATTAATTATTAAACTTTTATTTCCAGGAGATAATGACTTTTTTCCATGAAATATGGGCTACTCTTGAAATGAAGGACAAGACCTTGTACAGACATCTCCATGAGGATAGACAGTTTGCAGTTGGATTCCATGACAATGAAAGCATTGAGAAAATTAAGCTCTCTATCGTTAAAGTTGTGCAAAATCTAAATCACTGGGGAGAAAAACTTCCACTCTCATGGGTCATGTTTGAAAAATTCTTCCAGGAAAAGAAATCCCAGAGGATAATGAAAAAAGAAATGCTGCTGGCTTTCAATAATGCATTGCCAACAGGTATAAAGCTCGAAACAGTTGATGACATTAATTTTATGCTGCAGTTTTTCCATGACATCAGAGAAATTTTACACTTCAACCAAGAACGACTTGATGTTGTAATCATTCTTGATGTGCAGTGGTTTGCAAATTTATTTAAAAATGTAATAACAGATAGAAATCATGCAGAAAAGGATTTATGTAGGTTTGCATCAGACTGGAAAAAATTTGATCAAACTGGAGAATTAAATGACACTTTGCTTACAGCTATCTGGGAAATGAGGGGAATAGCTTTCAGTGAACACAAAACAAATGTCATGCTATACATGGAGAAGCTAGGATTATTAGCAAAATTGGATGACAAAAAATGGTATGTTCCCTGTATGAACAAAATGCCATTTCCTGCAAATCCCTTCACTTCATACCCTGCCTCATCCATTCTCTGCTACATGTTTGATGTTCTTCCTGCTGGAATTTTTCATCGACTTGTAGCTACATGTTTGCAAATTTCCTGGGAAATTGTTACAGAGAGAGATAGACTATGTATATTCCAAACAGCAGCTGTTTTCCTGTTTAAGGAACATAACATATTGATCGGAATGACTCCCAGGGAGATTCAGTTACAGGTTTTTGTTACTGAAGGCGAAGTTGAGATATCAAATTGCCAGGAAATTAAGGCAAAAATTGACTGTATGCTTAATGTTCTTTCCAGAACTTTCCAGAATGACTTTCGATTTACGATTGGGTTTAAATGCAAAGCTACAGGATTTTGTGATAGCCAAGAAAGTTCTGTGATCAACGAATCAGAATTTACAAAACCAACCTTTCAGTGTCCTTCCTGTCCAATAGGGAGAAAGCACAAAATCAACTCAAAGAATATCACGAAATATTGGACAAAGGTACATGTATTTTATTGTAGTAGTTGTTCTTTCCACAAAGAAAAGAAATGTTACTGGAAAATCTAGTTACTGTAAAAGTTTATTATATTGGATCATAGCTTTAGTCTTGAACATATATATGTCTTCAGTTGGCTACATGGGTACCGTTTGTATTTTAAAGACTTCAGTCAATTCAATTACACATAATAAACTTAATTTTAGAAAGTACAGCATTCAAATCGATAATAGAATAAGTGTTTCAAATAATGGTCCAAAAGGTTAGTACTGCAATTTTAATTTTGACAAAAGAGGATAATTTTTTTTTTACAAATAAATAAAAAAAAATTTTCATTGATAGTAAACACAAGTTGTTTAAATAATTTACTAAGATAAAGAAATTGAATGATATATGTATTAGAAAAAAATAATTCACATTGGTTTATAAAGAATATTCTTTAAAAGATGTTTTTATCAAGAAAGCAGTCACAACTTTTTAGAGAAATATGTAACATAATTATGCAATTTAGATTTATACTTGTTCATATTCCTTTATTGAGTGGGGAGGGAAGCGAAAACAATGATTGTTTGGTTCATTTAAGATTAAATACTAGTAAGCGTTTTAGATGTCATTTTAAAAAATCGGGTCACTTCTTTAAGGTCAATATCTAGTAATGAAAGGTGCCTACAGTTTTATCAAATTGAAGAAATAAATTACTTAAATGATATAAAGTATTAGATTGATCAAATGAGGTGTTTCGGGGTATAATTTGTAGGAAAACAAGATGAAAAACCATATTTTAAACTGTCATTTTAAACGTCGGAGTCTTTTCATTAAGAAAATGTCAAATTTAATATAGGTATCAGGACTACATTTCATGTAATTTTTAAATTGAATTCTATGAAAATATTCTATTTTCTACATAATTCTGTTAGAGCCGTAAACTTCGGGAAAAAGAAAGTTGAAAGTAATTATGACGTCATAATGAATCTAGCACAAAAAAGTTAGTCTAGGGACATTGATTAGATCTTGACCTTAAGCATTCAATAGATGTGTATGTATATGTACTTTTTTCAATACAAGAACTGAAAATCTTGAGCAACATACATCAGATGAATATCTCAACTGAAAACTTATTGTTCTCACATAAACAATCATTTGTATTGCAAGAAATACTTATATAATGTGAAAGTTATACAAGTGTTTGTTTCATATCGTTTCAGTATTTTGCATTTAAGAAATACTGTTTGTAGCATCATTAAATCTTAAATGATCAGTCATATGAACACACACAGTTTTAGTGTCAATATTTACATTATTAAAGGTACAGGACGATGAAGCTGAGCCCACTGAAGATAAAGGTGTATCTAAAAGTTCACCGTTAGGGAGTTCTGGATCAAGTGAGTCACATCCAAAAGGTATCTTAACTAAATCTGAGATTAAATTCTTTTTCACGTTATCCTTGATTTAACATAGCACATATTATACAATATTAGCGACTAGGTTTAATGTTCATATTAATATTTCCAATCAACGAATATGTTTTAGTTATGCACAAATGTATGTATGGAAATTCTCATTAAAAATGACAGACTTACCATTTAATTTGTAAAAAGGAAGCTTATCAATAAGTTTATAAACTTTGCACTGCATTAAAGTGACCTATAGATAAATCCATTAAAATTAAATCAATTGTCAGACCCACACACTTCCTTTATTTTTTGTGTAGCCTGTATACAAAATGAAAAATGAAAACATAAAAAAGTAAGCTTTAAGAACAATCTTTTACTGATTATGAGGGAGAGGTAATGCTTTGTCTCGTCATGAGCATGAGATATTAAATAAATTCTTTTTATTGTAGACTTTTTATTCAACATGTTGGTGAAAGGTTGAAATGATTTCTTTTTTCAATTTATTATAATCATGGTATTCATATTTACTATATTGTCATTAATTAACATACTTGGGCTATATTTATACAGATAATTTTGCCAAGATATTAAAGATATTGCAAGTTGGAACAGAAGCAGTCAGAATCTGCTTTGATAAATTCTTCCCAAGGGAGGAATTAGAAAAGACTCTGAAAGAAAATGAAAGATATATGAGAAGTGGACAGTTCCGATTCCAACAATCACAGTTAGAGATTCTTTTTCCTCAACAAGGTACTTATTATACCCCCCGCAAACGAAGTTTAGGCGTCTGTCTGTCCGTCTGTCCGTCCGTCCGTCTGTCTGTAGACGAGATTTTGTCCGGACCATTACTCAGAAACTATTGGAAGGATTGATCTGAAAATTTGTACACATATTATTCACCATATGAAGGTGTGCACCTGGAATTTTCAACTTGATTTGATTATTATTTTGAATTTTACAGGTGTTTTTTTCATTTTTATTTTGTGGTTTTGTCCGGACCGTTTCTCAGAAACTATTGCAAGGATTAATCTGAAAATTTGTACACTTATTATTCACCATATGATGGTGTGCACCTGGAATTTTCAACTCTTTTTGTTCACTTTTCTGCATTTTACAGGTTTTTTTCTAATTTTAATTGACTTGTTCTTTTTGGGCTCATGTATAAGGTTTGAGAAATAGAATCTAGAATATCTGTACAAAAATGTGAACTACAGCTACTCATAAAAACTTTAAAAAAAGAAACATCATCAATTGTTAAAAACAGTTTTTACATTGCACAGAAGATATTGTAATTTCATTTGTCTCTTGGGAATAATGACTGGACATGCATCCAGCTAAAGATAAAATTAAAATTAATGAGTTTGGTGTAGGAAGTTGAACATTAAGGCATCTCATTATCAACCAAGTGTTGTCTCCTGGGAATCGGGCACAAGAATTAAAGATCTCTCTTCTCTTATTCTCTTAATCTGTTAATTGTAATTTATTGTCTGTCAAAGCACTTCATTACTGGATGACCAGCTCTTTATTTTCAAAATGAATTTGATATAAAGTTTTCAAGATTGTTGATTTTGTATAATATGATTTTTTTTCAATAATCAGTTTGCAGAGTGTCATAACACATAATTGCAATATATATTTTTTTAATGCAGAAATAAAAAATAAAATAAAAAAATAAGGTTACAATGGAATTACAATGTATTAGTATTGATGTTTCATTTGGTTGCACCTTTGTTTCATTCATTAAGAAACATGATGAGCAATTATATTTCACTGCAAATTTTTGTAAGTAAATTGTGAACACCTCTAGATCCATAAAGTATTTTTGAATTTGCACCTTCTCTGGAAAACCCAGCGGGGGGTATTTGTCCCTATTGGACAGTTCTAGTTGGTTTTCTTTCTTAAATGATAAAAGTTATGCTTCTTATAAAAATATTTTATGGCGTAAAGAAATATAAAAGTCTGTAAAAGATTTTTGTTATGATAAAAAAAAATTCTGTACTATGCACTGCATAATGCATCTCCTTTAACAATGAAAAAAATTGTAACTTTTTTCTCAAACCAAGAAAATTTTACCCTCAAAAAGCAGTAATTTTACAGTATATAACTAATAACTTAGAACACGAACAAGAACCCCTTATTCCATAACAAAGTATCCCTTTTGAAATAGTATTGGATAAAAGAATAAACAAAAAAGTAAACAGAAAATAAAAGTATTTGTGAAAAATCTACCAATAAAATATATAAGCATTTCTTGGTATCAAAACAAGAATGGGAAAGTATAACTCTGCATTAATTTAAGGTTACCGAAGATTGTAGGGACTATATACATAATGAACAAAATCAACGTATGATGGAGAAACACATAATTGAATTAATACCATAAATCAGTGGAATATCTACAGACTTCAAGACACTTATGTTAGATCATGACTTCAGGAAATAAAACAACTGCTAAATTTTCATGATTTATCCGGGGAAAAAAAGAATATATTGCCTCGATACTTTGAGTAAAAATTGTGCCCATTTTTGTCTGTTAAACAGTATAAGATCCGAATAGTTTGTGACGGCAAATAAACAAAAATGCCAATAACCTAGTCTGGAACTATTACATTTTTTGTTAATTAATATTTCTCATACAATATATGCACTACAGCTCATTTCAAGAATTTCTCAAAGTACAATCTATTACTTAAAGATCTTAACAGTGGTTTCAGTAGCATATTTAAGTAATTAAATGTTCCAAAGAAAAGAAAATTACTTACAATTGTTACAATACAACGTAAGTCGTAAAATTAGGAATAAACTTTCAACAACAAAATGATATATAATCATCTGTTTTATTAAGGTGTTTAAATAGAAATATCATATGTAATATTTTGCTTGGAATCAATGTTTTTCTTTCAATAAAATAGTGCAATTAACAAATAAACAAACAAACCCTTTTTTCAGTTTTTGTGCTGAAAGTTAAACCATCTATGTAACAAAAAGACATTTACAATAAATATACGATATAGATCAAAATATACTGAAATCTTCATTTTAAAATAATTTCAAACCTATTTTGACCTATGTTTATGAAATTGAAAGATTAAGAGCGCTGAAAAATTATTGTATTGGTGTATTTGACGAGCACAAAATTTTAAACATTTTGCTAGTGATTGTCAATGCAATTTAAAACCCGATATACTCGCAATGCAAGTGAGGTTCTACATGTAAAGGTATGGATAATTTCAATATATAAGTGAAGAGGTAAACCTTTATCGATGTTTACTTTATCTGTCTCAGACATGCATCTGTAAGTATATTTAAATAATTTTTTGAAGGTGGATCCAACGCTGGTGTTTCATCTTTATCTATGGATGTTACCATCATGTATAAATTGTTGAGGAATTTCTCTGACATTGCTCCTCCTGGGAATGGATGGGGAAAAGAACCTAGAATAGTGGACATCACAGAGAGTGACGATATTGAAAGAATCCGTTTATATAGAAATAAATACAGCCATGATCCAGGAAGTAGCCCCGTAATGAGTGGTGATGTATTTAACATAATCTGGGCTGATCTTTCTAGCGTGAGTAAAGCACTATACGTCGTGGATTATGTTGCATTCTAACAGTGGGTAACATTTAATGAGACAATTCTGATTTTGGTTGCTGATTATTTCGACTGTCAACCATTTATTTGTTCATGTAAGACATGTCATTCATTAGCGATTATAGCTTAAGTAAAACACTATGGGACCATTTTAATATCTAGCAATAAAATATTGTTAAGGCATATATCTGTCAGAAGAATATAGCTAGCGTAAATTAATTTATTCCATAGAAACAAAAACAAAATTCTGGGGGCAAAAAAATATATCATTTTAAAATAGTCCTTTCTTTTGAGCATACATCTCTTAGTAGAAAATAACGCAAATTAGCTATAGATTATACAAAAGAAACAAGAACAAATTTAAAGAGGGCAAAAAATTATATCTGCTAAAAACAACCCTTTCTGTATTTATATGTATGTATATTTGCAATTTCAATTATTGCCTCATTTATGCCATTTTTTTTTTTCTGTTTAGCTTCAAAAAGTAGTGCATAAAGTCTTTCTTTATCGATTTAAAAAGGTTTCTATTTTATATTCTTTGTCAACAAAACCAATGTTATACTTTTTTTATATGATTTGTCTCATTTCTTTTCAGGCCATTCTAAGACTCAGTGGTGATGTTTTGAAGAGAAGGATTAGTGAAATATAACTGAGTGGATAATAAATTTGACAACATAAACTTGACAACAACAATCATTTCTATAAGAAAAAAAGATGTTTCATGATAGTATTCAGTCACATTTATTGTAAAAATGTGCAATATTTTATAGTGCTGAATATTTTGACAAACAATATAATCATTTTCCAATGACAACATAATGTAAAATACCCTTCATGGATAATAGTTCGAGATTGAATTTACAATTTCTTAATATAAAGTGGTATTTTACATATTACTTATCCCTGGATTTTATTATCTATATCATTCTTTGTTTTTATTGACAATATATCAAAAGGATTGGACACAAGTTCCAAAAACTTAGATAGTCCTCTCCCATCTATATCTTTATGTATTGTAATAAATTGTGCTTTTCCTTGGTTAGAAATATTCATTTATCTTTTTTCGATAAATGATCAACATTATAATAGTAAACTATATATTTGGATTTTTTTTAGATGTTTACTTGTATTTAACAAATATTAATGAAATAATATGTCTCTAAATGAATGTGATGAATGTGAATGTGAGCACAGCAGCCATTAGGTACGTCATCGGAGACTTTTAGATGACCTTCCATTCTGTTTTTTGTTCCGTCATCATCCGTTAACATCTGAACATTGCCAGCCACTTCACTGGAAGCACAGAACCTATTTCATTGATTTTGGATCTCTGAGTGAAGGTAAACAAAAACCAAGAATTTTATTGTCAATGGGGAAAACCAACAAAACACATTGAAAGTTTGTAATAAATATTTACAAGAAAATTTCTTTTAAAAAAATTATTATTTCAGATCTTTATAATGCTGACTTGTGGAGCAAGTTTGACTTTAATTAGAAGGAAAAACAAAATAAAATGGAAAATAACAGTTGTTCTCCTGATTTCAATATATTTATATATCCCCCCACTTCGCATACACAGATTAATGAAATTTAAAATTATTTTAAGAAGAATATTTAAATATAAATTAAGACACGAAAAATAAAGAATATAAAAAAAGATCATGATTAAATGTAAACTCTCAGATTATGTTAGATTTTAATGATGAACCTGATGATTTTTATTGTTGGGGGTTTTGGTATTAGGAGGTGGCTGTATTGATTATACGGTGAAAATGCATTAATTCTTTGAAAATCTCTTCTCTGCACTGGGTATTAAATAAATTAAGTACATAGCTACTGTATAATGAGCAAGAATGCCTTTTTCCAAAATTGTAAATATTATGGTCCCTGGGTCAAGGGCTCTGTTTTAGGGTGGGATTCATTTGATTATATAATGAATATACATTAAATATTTGAAAAACTTCTGGGTTAAGCAACTATTTACCTTCCAGAACTGTGAATCATATAGTCCCAGGGACAGGGTTACCATAGAGTGGGACTCTACTTATTCAGGGCGTTTCACAATACATGTCACACATCTAAAAGGGAGTAATCTGAATATCGAGCATGATATCAAAAATATATAAACACTGTTGGGAAGCATATTGATCTAAAATTATGATTTTGCAAAGTATCGGGAAAATTATAATATACCATGAAGTAGCTGATGATATAGGAAGTGATGTCAAAATATCAGCTGCTCCAAAAATGGAGTAAAATTTGCAGAAAATTTTGATGTAAACTTTTATTTTAAGTACGATATCCTAAAATTTATTGTACAGAATGTGATGATGAAAATATTCAGACCATAAATTGTTGCACATGTTTAGTTTTCATGTTATCAAAAATGATTAGAGAGTTCGAACAAGATTATAATGCAAAGATGTAAGAGGAACATGAGGAAAGACTGTTAAATCTTAAAAATATCAAGAAAAGGTGAGAACAAAATCAAAGTGAAGCCATCCATTGAGGAAACCTCATGAAAGTTAGATCTGAGTATTGGGAAATGGATTGTACATGTAACAATACCGGTAAGTGTATCTAGTGTATTTAGAAATCTTATATTTAAGTGCGTCTGCATACACTATTTCAGCATTTAAAGCCAATTGACGTCCAGATTCGGTTTGTAAGATTTACTAAAAAGAAAACGAAAGAAGTGGACACCGTTAAACACATACCGGTAGTTCTGAAATGACTTAATTATTTATCTAAATGCAACTTTAGATAAATATAGATATGCACTTTGAGGGTTCTAAAAAGCCAGATATAAAACACGAAAAGACTCAAGTATCAGATGAAGCTTACAAAACAGTGCTCAGAAAATTCTAAGCATAAATCTCTTTTGTTATTTTGGACAATGATGGGAAAACACTTGGAGAATGACATTTTAGGATTTGTTGCCATAGTAACTGAAGCGGAGAATGTTCCATACTTCTGACTCAATAAAAATAATTTTGAATATATGCTGATTAAAATGATATATAAAACTAGAGCAAAGCTCGTTGCAAAGCAACGAGAAGGTCTTCCGTCCTGTTTTGACCGGAAGTGACGTCAGCATAAAGGAAGCAATGAGCTTAGTCGTCTCTGGTCACTTAATAATTTCAATTTTGCATCAAAACCTTAAAAAATAAGCTATTTTTGGCGACTTCCGGTTTTACCGGAAGTGATGTCGATGGACGGAAAATTAAGTTTTGTGCTTCCTGTGATATATGTTACCCAAAAACTTGTCAAGAACAGCAAAAATATGCATTTTCTGACTACTTCCGGTTTAACCGGAAGTGACATCGCCGGACGCATTTTGACGACTTCATTAGATAAAGCTTGACATATTGAACAACTTTGCTTCTTGGATGTATCACAAATTCTCAATACTTTTTGAGATATCGGGAAAACACTTTTGGCCCCTCTAGATCCCTTAATTTAGGAGTCAGCCCTTTTTTCGAGATATTATTTAAAAGATCTTGTAATTCTGCACAAATTTTGTTCTATATGTTTTAACAAAATATTTTTAGTTTAGAAGATAAAAAGTAAAATATGTGTAAATTTTCGCGCTTATTAGGCGTTCTAATTTTTGACCCCTATATAGCACCATTTTGAAAAGAGAAATCGAAAAATAAAAACCACTATGCACAACTTCAATCCTTCTATTATCTAAAATCAGTAGAATTTTTGCTCCAGCTTTAGCCGTCTCTGAGCCTTTGTCTGGAAACGAAAGCCTATAAATTTTCGTTTAAAGGGGAATAACTCAAAACCGGAAGTGACTTTTTGGAATTTTAGATAGCATTCTGATAGAATTTAGTAACGTCTATCTACTCCGAAAATTTGAGCAAAATCCATCGAGAAATGAGTGAAATATGAGGCCTCAAAGTTGGCGTCTAGGAAAAGGAAAAAAAAAGAATAATAAGAACTAGAGCAAAGCTCGTTGCAAAGCAACGAGTAGGTCTTCCGTCCTGTTTTGACCGGAAGTGACGTCAACAAAAGAAAGCAATCAGCTTAGTCGTCTCCAGTCACTTTATTATTTCAATTTTGCATCAAAACTTCAAAAAAAAAATTTTGGCTACTTCCGGTTTGACCGGAAGTGATGTCGATGGACGGAAAATTAAGTTTTATGCTTCCAGTGACATATGTTACCCAAAAACTTGTCAATTTGTTATCATTCATCGTTTTTGTTTGACATTTATCCGACTATTATAAGTTTTCCAAATATTCGCGACGATCGTCTCCATAAATTGGACGCATGCCTTTTCACACATATCGAAGCGGTTTGATGAACAAAAGTCATTTCCATTGTTTACTTTATAATAAAATGCTTTCTTTGTTTGTTATTACTGGAATTAACGGTCGCAGCTATTGCAGAAAAAATTTACATAACCCGCGTAACAAACAAAGAAAAACATTTTATTGTTTATATTTATATATATGTTAAATTAAATAATCATTTAAAGTAGGATTAAAAAGATTCATTATTGATTAATGATGCGAACGTCTTTCATTGATGGAACAGCCACTGATTAAGAAATCTGTACAGGCGACATGCCTACTGTAGTTCATGCAGTGATTAACGCAATTGGTTTTCTTAAGTAATAAAGGAGAAAATATTCAGTGGATGTAAATATTTCAGAGTGAATGATTTCTTAGTCAAATTTCACTGATAACGTTGAGAGAAGCGAACCAGAGCAAATTGCATCAATGCTTTTGAAAACTAGAAAAATAATCTTATATGATAAGTTTCCTAGCCTTTTTATGTAAAAATGTAGTCTTTTTATACAGTTTACAAACTTGTCGATTCTTTCTAGGGCATGATGTAATATCTTAATACTGTTATCCTGTTTTCCAGTGATCATCTCAGTCACTCGGTGTACATGTACGCTTAGGATGAACAAAGAATTTTCTTTTTGCCTTTTCAATATTACATTGCTACATTGTATTTAGGAATTGTTATTAATTGTTTTTATGCTCTTCCTGATAGAAACTGTCTTGGTATAGAGTGTAACACTTACATGTATATGTCTGTTAGATATCTAGGAAGTATAATGTGTACCTATAAATAGGGATACATTAGTATGATTTTTTAAATATTATTATTCAGACTAAACAGATTGATAAAGGACAGGTCTCATTTAAGGCTTATCCGTGGTCCCCGGTTACTCGTCAAATTTCGAACATTTATCAAAGGCTTTAAAAATTAAATGTTATTAATAACTTAGGTCTTTATTATTTGAATCTTCATCTATTAATGTCAAATAATAGATATACACAACATTCGAAGCTACTTTATAAAGTTGGGGTCGTTTGATTTTCATGAATATCAAAAGAAATCACTGACAGGTACACACTTTCAAGCTTTCGTAAATACCGTGCACAGATTTGTTCACAGTCGAGTTTGATATATATTGTGTATATCATATTTTTAAAGGTTGAGTAAAAATATCTTTGTTGAACAACTTTGTGCTCTATGTTTTCTAATTAAAAGTATTGTGATTTTGAACCTCGTCGCTGTCTTCATTTACATGCGATTAACCTCTTTATGACCTGTTTCGAATCACAATAAGCCACGTTCAGTTCAGTTGTGGATTTCCCTCCTATGTATAAGGAGCACCCGAGAAGGTTGTTTCATAAAAGGCATAAAAATTAAAAATAAAAGAGATAAAGTGAGGAAAAGACAGTTAGTAAAATCTATTCTATGTAGTGCTGTAAAATAAAGTTAGAGGTGAAAGACCAACTAAAAATAAAACAAGAATTTACATACTATACAGTAGCTTAACTCCTAAAGTAAAATTGTTTCGGCCCTAAAAGTTCTATGGCAATGTAGAGCAAATACCATGTTGCGGCTCAGGTTCTCAATAAATATCTCAATTTTGTTGTTTCTGGATGGAATCTCTGAAAATGTGAAGTAGGAGGGGTCGATAATAATCTGTAGCAATCTAGTGTCCTCCAATAAGTATGAATTTGATTCCTGTGTGCCAATTTTTTCTTGCAGGTAATGACCTATTTTCATTAGATATGGCTGTCTAATAGAATCTAAGGTGGGACATTTTAGTAAAAAGTGTAATCTGTCCTCTGTGGTCTCTCTACATAACAAGCAGTCATTTTTCACTTTGTGTTGGTTAAATTTATTAATATTGTCCTGTAAGCGGTAGGTATTTGTTGCGAGTTGAGCTTTGACAATGGCCTTATTTGATGCCTTCGGTGAAAACGTACTTGACTGCCATAATGGATGAGGTCGTCTGCTTGAGTTGGTCTGTAATTTTAGATGGTTTAAGGAAACTTTTTCTGAGATTTCAATTTCATTTTTGATTTGCCAGTAGGCAGATATTTGCTTCTTTACTTTCTGTTTCCAGTGTTTTGCCTCTTCATTGCTTTTTATATTTCTTAACAGGTATAATGGGTCTGGAAGATCGTATTTTTCCAGGGTACTTTTTGCTCTAATAAACCAACTGGCACTGTTAACAGATTTTATCAATAACTGTCGTACTGCCATTTGGTGCTCTATTGTTGCAGGATCTTTAGCAATATTCAAAAATGTTGTGATAATTCTAGCATCAATGTGGGCCTCTATCGTTTTGGCTCCAATAAGGGATAGAGTTGCAATTGATGCAGTCCTGTCAGGGAGACTTTTAAGTTGTTTCAGTACCTTTCTTTGATATTTTTCAAGTTTCTCTAAGTCAATTTTCCTTATGTTTAAAAGCTCAATTCCATGTAATAATCTAGGTATAAGGAATGTAGTCCACATATTTAGAGTAATAACAGGAGATAGACCATTTTTTCCATGCATACCACTTCCAAGTAGAGCGTACAATGTTCGTCGGGCAGTTTCTATTCGCTGACTGACATCAGGAGTATTTGTTGAATTTCTTTCAATGCCTAGGTGTTTTAGGGAAGATACATGATTGATAGTTTCACTCCCCAACTTCACTTCAATTTCTTGATGATATTTTTTCTGACGAGTCTTAAACGTTAGGATTTCACATTTTGCTGAATTTATAGTAAATCTATCTTTATTTGAAGCAGTATTCACTAAATTTGTCAAAATCTGCGCGTCTCTTTGGTTTTTTGTTAACAGGGCAATGTCATCCGCGCATGTTGGCGCAGTGATGTCAAGAGTTCCAATCTTTACTCTCTCAGGTACAGTCTGTAGTGCATTTAGGAGGTCATTGTTGAATCTTTTATACATTAAGGTAGATAATTTAGCTCCTTGCCTTATACCTTGTTCTAGTTTTATTTCCTGTGATAGATTTTCATTCCATTTCACTATTGTATGTGCATCTGTGTGTAGAGATTTCATCAAGTTCCAAAGGTCGCCTTCTATGCCATCTTTATATAGTTTACATAGTAAATTTTCGTGCCACACTACATCAAATGCCTTTTCTGCATCAAAAGTCTGCAGGATTAATTGTTCTTTATTATCCTTTGCATCGCAGAAGGCTTCAGAGATTATTAGTCCGGCCATCAGTGGGGAGGTTCCGGATGTGAACCCTCTTTGAAGGGCATTTTGTGATGGATCTAAAATAGGTTCCAGTTGGTCTCTCAAGCATGTTTCTAGGACCTTCCCAATTAGAGGTGTCACTGTTATTCCTCTGTAGTTTCCCGGCTTTGTCTTGTCTTTTCCCTTTTTAAGAATTGGTGTCAGAATGCCCGTTTTTAGTCCTGTCGGTACCTCAGCTGTATGCAGTATGGCATTAATAATGTCAGTAAGCATTGGGGATATCTGGTCAATGCCCATCTTAAGGTGTTCTGCTGTAAGGCCTGTTGCATCGGGCGCTTTGTTGTTTTTAAGGTTCTTAATATTTCTAATTTTTTCCTCAGATATCTTTTCGGTTGGAGATTTATTGGCTTTGCATATATTTTCAATAATAAGTAGATTATGGCCTATTGTCTGTTTATAGTCCTCATCGAAGGATTCCCTTTCCTTTGGTCTTGCTAAATCTTCAAAATGGAGCTGCCATCCTGTAATTATGTTGTCATATTCATGGTACGCTTCTCCCTCCACAATGATATGATCAGTTTTATCTGTTGGTTTGTTTCTCTGCGTATTGACTAGTTTAAAAAATAACTTTTGGTCTTTATTGATGTTTGCTTCTGTTATCTTGCTGTATAGTTTAACCCTTTCGAGGGCCGATTCTTGCCTCTGAATTTTACGGAAGGTCCGTTTAGCATTTTTCCTTAGTAAGTTGAGGGGATGATTATGGTCTTGTGGTCTTCCTGCATCTTTCCACCGCTTGTGGGCAATCTTTGATTCTTTACTTGCCATAGCAACATTCACCGGCCATCTGACTTTTGTTTTGTAGCATTTTTTTCTTTTTAGATGTTTTAAAAGCCTTCTTCTCTGCCTGTATGATGTTACTAGTCAGTGTATTTATAGCTTCTGTAATATCAAAGGATGATTCTAATTTGTTGTTGTTATGTGGGATTCTCCTTGATAATTCCGATTTGTAAGCTTCTATATCACATTTTTCCCAGTTTCTTTTTGGTTTTCTGTTGTTGATCTTTTGGCAGTCTATTGTATCTCCACGTATGTTAGCGGCGATGGGAAGTTTGGCAAGGACCAGTTTGTGATCTGATAAATTTGCATGATCGTCATTTCGTATTTTGATTTCGTTTATCCTGTTTTGGTTATCCACTGCAAGTATGTAGTCTAGCGTTGCGGAATCTTTTCCATTGTGATGGTAAAATGTCGCTTGGTTTGGGTAATCATTTCTCAACTGAATGCTGTGTGTATCACAAAATTGCCTAAATTGCTTATCTTGTTTGTTTGGATCAGTCCTGTGTAGTGAGGCATTCATATCCCCTACAAGTATGATATCATGCGTTTGATCGAATTTATAGATGATCTCAGCCAATTCTGCCAATACTTCCTCATATTCGTCGTCACTTTTACTGTTCCTTGATGGCATGTATACATTGATTAAGACGATTGGTTTAGGGGTATCTTCTATTGTTAATGCTACCGTTCGCTTTCCTCCGTCTGGCAGTACTCGTATAAGTCTATCCAGCTTTTTCTTCCAGAATATAGCCACTCCACCATATCCTCTCTTTCTTTCAGTTGGTGGTAAGGGGTCATTCATGTCCACAGATTTGCTAGTGTAGAAGTGCTCTTCTGTAACTGTATTAAGCCAAGATTCTTCAAAAGTATATAACCAATGTTCCTGCACACATAATATGTCACACTTTTTTAGCTCCTCACACAAGTATTCTGTATTAGTCTTTACATTTTGCACGTTCAAGGTTCCTATTACCAAGTCCCAGTGGTCAGGTGGGGTGTCTTTCTGATAAGCCCTTTGTTTATTGGATGGACCTCTTGTTGTGCCACGGTGTTTGTTGGGTAATAGGTTTTCACTTTGAGTTGCTGTCCTGGAAGGGTGTAATTTATCATCTGTAGTGGGGTCAGATGTGGGTGGACCATTTTGTATGTTGATATGTGTTGGTCTAAGAACTTGTATGGGGTCCGATGTGGTGTCCCCAAAGGTATTTGACGGTAAGGTGCTGAGTGCATTGGCACTATATGGTTGGTATACAGATTTGGAGTTGGGAGAGTCTGGTTTTCCCTCTGTGGTGGTATTGTTTGCAGTACTTGTTTCTGTGGTGGCTGTCCCCATGTCCCCGTGGATATTGGCTGCCTGTTTAGGGGGAGAGTAGGTGGATATCTTATGTGCTGGACTTTCTGCTGCTGGAGCATGCCATTTATTGGGGCGTCTTGTCTGACTTGATGAGGTATTTGAATATCTTGATTCAGAGTTCGTGTTACTTGGTTTCCGTGGGTTTCCGATATGTGTTCCCCTGGTACAATGGGTGGTGCCTGGACTATCCCTGGACTCTTTCTCTGTTCTGCAATCTGAGACCGTGTTGTAGGTAATGATGTTGTCTGTTCTTTCTTTGAGAATGACTTCACTGGGTACATTGTTTCTTGAGAGATTCCCATATAAGTTGGTGCTGACTTTTCCGTGTTTGCCACACTTGTTTCCTGGTTCTGGGAATTGCATATTGACGTCTTGGTTGAGGCTCGGCCGGGGCACAAAAAATGACCTTCTTTATTTTCTGCAGTTGAATTTAAGTAGCATGACGGGTTACTGTCTTTGGCTTGCAGATTTCTCATTTGCATTTCCAAGATATCCATTCTTCTTTTAATGTTTTCATTCTCCAGCGCCTGGAGCCTAGCAGTGACAATCTCGATGTAATCGGTATTATCATCTATTGATATTTGGCCTGCAGCTTGAATTCTCAAGTTCCTTATTATGTCATTTTGTTCAGTGATCTTATTTTCCAGCCTGATTATTTCTGATCTCATTTCAATAAACTTCTTTTCAAATTCTGTCTTCTCTCTATCTGTTAGCTTGTCTGCTTGTTGCTTTACGTTCTTTTTCTTGTTCTTTTTGTCCTTTTTTTCTGGTCATTAATAAGTCTGCTAGCTTCTGTTTGAGTGGGAGCTATGTCAGCCTCTGATAATGTTAAGATAAAACATGTGGAGCACATGTATACTTCATCTTCGAATTGGTTATATAATCGACACTCTTCATCTGTCATATTTTCGCAGTAGGTGTGTATCCACGATTCACATTTGGTGCATTCGATGCTATCCTCTGTTGCAGGCCCATCACAGAGTGGGCAGCTCACTGCCCATGAGCTGCATGTGGAGTTAGATATCTCAATAATTTCATTTGTAGGACTCATGGACTCACAGTAGTATGGTGGGTTTAAGGATCTATGTGGGGTTTTGACGTACATGCTATTTCCTCTTCCCGTAATAGACTGCGTAAATAGTTGCTTTTGGCATGTTTCGCTAGCCTGACTGTGTGAGATCCTGGAATTGTCTATTTGTTCCTTGAGTAACATTTCAGTACATTCGGTCATAGATTTTTGCCGGATAGAACTTTCTACAGTCTTTAGGGTTGTTTCATCTGATAGACTATAGTCGTTCCTGGGTGTTAGATGAGTAGTTCCTTCTACAGTTTTAAGTATTGTTTCATCTGATAAACTGTAGTCACTTTCCATATCTGTATTTCTAGTTTGGTGGCTCTGAGGATTAGAAAGGCAGGATGGCTGGGGATCATCTACCTGCAATGTGGATCTGACTTGAGTTTTCACGGCTATGTTTTGTTTTGTTTTTTCCTTACTTTGGATTTGATTTAGAATACTGCCAGATATTTCATCCAGAAAATGCAGGGAGCTTGTGGGAATAGTTGGTTGAGAATGGAGTATGTTTGAGAGTTTGACATGAAAATTGTTATAAAAGAGCTCTCTGCTTTTCCCATTTATCATTAGTTTGGATTGTGTATGATATAACAGTTGATGGTGCAGGTTTGAGGAGATCCAACTTTTTGGACCCGTATGATGAGCTCCGTCTCTATTCCCTTTACATCGGTCACTTCTCTTTTCTTAATATCAAGCTCTTTTGGGGTCTTTTCGAGGTGTTCTGTGATAAGGTTGAGCATTGCCTCCAAGTATGCTTTGTATGTAAGAGAGCTGTACATAATAATTATATTGCCTTTTTTGTCTAGTTCTACTGCTTCTCTAGTTTGAGCCTTCCTTTTCTTTTCTCTGTTCTTATCTATATTCAGTTCATATTCTTTAGTCAATCTGTTTGCTGTCCTACCCATTCCACCACTTGGGGTATAGAGGACTGGGGGCTGTCTGGTGCGCCTTGGCCTGGGGGTGCGCATGGCGGTCCCTGGATAGATGTCCATTGTACGAGTGCAGAACCAGGGTAGAGTGGCCAGGACAATCCCTTTCCAACAATACCCTAGCTCCTATCATCTGCCTGGATTTTCGGTACTATTCTGTCTTATTCTGTTTCCGAGCTATCTGGAGATTGGTGGCATAGAATGCTGGCTTTACTTAGCTTCTTGAGCCAAATTTTGGCTAGCAGTGTGCTTGGATGTAGGCCGTCTTTAAGTAAGTTGTAGTTATAGTATTTTCTATGGTCACTCCCTGCGTCCTTTCTCCTTTTCTGAAGGTCCACGTTAAGTTTCGGAATATGGTGTAGAGGGACACCAAGTTCAGTGTTTATGTCCCTTATGCCCTTGTTATAAGGTTTATTTGAGAGAAGAGCACTTTGTCTTGGTCTTCGAATTCGTGTGGATTTGGGTGTCCTTTAGATTTGTTATATAAGGCTATTGAGTAATATGTGTTTCCAGTAATATGGGGGTGACCCGTTTATGCCTTTTTATGAGTTCTACCAGCTCTCTAAGTGCCCCAAGAATATTTTCCACAGCCTTGTCGGTGTTTTCCTCACGTAGGTTTATATAGCCACCATGCGTCTTTACTGTTAGATCACAAACTCCCAGCCAGATGTGTATATATATATATTCTGGCAATCTGAAAACTCTGGCTGTTTTAATTTTCTTGATAGGTTTCTGTGAAGCCAATGTGTCTCGTTTTTTATGGTAGTACCTGCTTCGCACCAGAATTTTATGTCCGAGTATGGTTCACACAACTCTCTTTTGAGGCAGAAACCTTGGCTAGTTGACAATAGGACCAGTAAACCTGTTCTTTCACCCTTTGGTGTTTCGCTTGGCTTTGCCAGAAATTTCTTGAGTTTATTCTCTGACATAGGGGAGAACCTGAACCGCAAGAATTTTGTGCGGGGGAGGGGGCTAGGAGAGGGAATATAACTATAATAATTGATTAAAATGTACTACAGAGAGGGGTAGGAGAGAGGCAAGTGGCCAGGACAATCCCTTTCCAACTTTCCAACAATCCTAGGGGCGTTTTGTGGGAGGAGTTCTTATAATACTTTTAAATTTTTATCAAATTGATAGTATTTTTAAGTGGCATGGGACGCCATAATTTGGCGGCAAAATTTAACAATGGCCAAAATGGCCGCCAACTTTGACAAACTGATTTTTACCTGTTAAACCTTGTAAAAATTTCAAACTACGCGTAAAATATATGTACACAGTCTACTTGAACGATAATTAAACTAAAAATAGTGATATAGTGCCTTAAATCTAGCTAAAAGGTGAAAAATATAAACTAAAACGTGCTGTGATATAAAGATGGGTGCTCCTTCATGGAATACATTATAACGTTGATTTGTGTTGTTACAGGTAAATGCCCACAGTAAACGTACGTGCTAGCAAGCACTCTGTTGAAATGTTCTCATGCAGATCTGGTATCGGTCAGCATATGGACTTGTTTGGTTAATCTTGTTATAGTGACTCATTCATATTGCTAGAGTTTTGTGAATGGATAATTTAAATTTGTTGTTGATTGTGAATCTTGAACATATAATTCGTCTTTGAAAGGAAAATATTATATATCACGGATATTCTTTTTATTGCTAGCGCACTCGAGCGCTAGCAACTACGTTAGTCCAAATTCCTTGAATACGCATGCACATGCTCGGCTGCCATGGTGGTGCATACTGGGAAAACTGTGAAAACTAATACAGATAGACCGTACAATAACAATTTTGTTGTAGCATGAAATAACTATTTATTTATTGTGTAGCTTACACTTTAAAGATAACTTCATCACCCCTACTAATGTGTTCGGAACCTTCTTCAATTGACGGATCCTCCCTTTAAACACTTCACTTAAAAAAAATTCATGATGCTTTTATGCAACGTTTAAAGTCATTCAATTTTGCCCTTTAATATTTAAAAATGACATCTTACAAACAAAAATACACAGTGGGTCCCAGTAAATGTTCAACCAAGACTTTTTCTTTACGCCTCACTAAGATATGTGAAGGAGAAACTACAAGAGTACTGTGCAACTATTTATTCAATAAGTGGTGAAAATCAGATGTGAATACTCAAAAACTCCAAAAAACTTTTGGATAAATTGAAATCACAAGATATACCAAATCCATTCAGCTAAATAGGTTAAAAAAAACTATTCTGGACCAAATAATGATTATTTGCCGTAAGAACTTATTTCTAGCCTTCTTTTTAAAAATCAGGACCAGACTATTTTTAATAAAAGGGAATTCGTAAATTTACTTCCCTGGTCATTAGTCATATGCAAAATTACATGTATTTTTGATAAAACACACTTTAATACTCTGATTGCATACACAAGTATACCCTGAAGTTGACATCAAAAAGATGATTTCTGATTGACAACATCTATTGATATGGCAAAGTGGAATGACTTCTTTTTCAATATAATACAAATTATAATATTGTGCAAATTTCAAATCATTTGAATGAAAATACCCCTGCTAATTATAGCTTAATATACTCCGTTTGCGTTTTCTATGCCAAAGAGCAGAGATCGATTGATTTAATTTTTTTCCAAACAACATCACTTTACTTTACACAATAATTTAACTTAGACTACAACTTGTCTGTGGAAAGTGGGATGGGGGGGGGGGGTTAAACCTACGCCG
>PRKT01000880.1:179959-194225 GCA_003671525.1 Saccostrea glomerata | reverse complement strand
TAGAAAGTGATAAAGATTTTGTTTTAATATGAATTAATATATTAATATAAACTGGTCAGATAAGAATCATTCATCGAATTGGCTGGGGGTTGAGTATTATCATACTAGTATTTTACTATTAATAGTGAATATTGTTTTTTTTTTAATTTATTGAATTATTATTTTTATAATTGGGGGTGGGTGGGTTGCTTTTCATTTTTTCCTTGAGAAGCCCCCCCCCCCCCCCCCCCCCCCCCCCCCCCCCCCCCCCCAAAAAAAAACGCTTTTGAAAAAGTCACTATGGTCGGCCTGTGTAATTAGGGACACCTGTCCTCACGTGGCATTTCAGGGGGAGACACGTGCCGCGAAGACACCTGTCACTGTGTATTTTTTGTATATTCTATGTAAATTGAGACGGTTTTGTACCTAAAGGGAACAATGGGCTGTTGTCGAGCATGTACACACACAGTCTCCGACCGAAAATTCTTTTAAATTAAGATGATGATTCGTGTTTCTTTTATCATTTAAAAAATTGTATATTCCATAAATAAAGTTATACAAGAGAACATGTTTATAAAATAACCTATATTTAAAAAGTTCAATGAAAGAACAAACTATTTAGAATTTTTATTTCAATTTTCATTAATTTACTGATTTAAAATAAAAGTATCCTCTTTAGAAATTAAATAATTTTCTATAGGTACTGAACAGATCTTAATTCTCGTCGTGTATAATTATATTAAATCAGAATGACGTTAATAGATCAATGTGAAATCAAAACTGTATTTAATATTGTTAATTGCTGGAGCAACTTTCTCATGCCAGAAAATAATATAAAATTTAGCGGTCTTTTGATTAAAGAACTGCGAACGATAGTATTCTTCTCACACCTACCTCCAAGTTGATTTTCAAAAGATAACATATTCAATGAATTTTTAATATTTTTTTTTTCATAAGTTATTATATGGATTTTCATAAAACGTTATGTATTTGGGAAAACGTAAAAGAGAGATAACTCCAAAAGTTTGACAAAACCTTTCGCCAAAGAAATCAATGGAAAACAGAAAATATTTGAAAAAAAAAACATCTTTTATCCCTCACCCCCAGCCCAGACATAGAAATTCCTCTTTGCAGGTAATGGACTGTTATTTTACAAATTCATACCAAACCTTTTTGTGATTCACAGGGGTACATATGTTTGTTGACAAAAAAAGACAACAATGCTTATTTCCTACCAATTTTAAAGCAGTGTACAATTGAACCATTAAATTTTATTATATAACTTTATTTATCAAAAGGACAAGAATAGATATTAGGAACATTTAATCATATCTGAGACTATTTCAAAATATGGTTATTCTTGAAAGTCTGATTTCAATGAAAAATTCGTTTAACCTCCTTTTTCAAGAGCTGGAATTATGAATAGATTACGATATATAAAGCGCTGGTATTAAGACAATTCTTCAATTACCATGAACTGTTTAAACAAAGTATTAAACAAAGCTTTTATGACCAGATTGCAATTTATATTGAATTATACGTTAAGATTATACGAATTGAAATAATGTAAAATTATGGGGAAAGGCAACAGTGCACAACTTGCTATAAGCACTTTTCTAAATAGTAGGGACAATAGCTACAAGTGTATAAAAATCACTTTTGAGCTTTTCACAATTGAACTTTTGATATTTTTGAGGGGTTGTGCCTGTGATTCTAATACATTTATGAATAAATGTGCATTTTAGCGTCTAAATATGAGACTTTATCGCTTTCAATTTAATAAGACTGGAAAAATAGTGAATAATACATTTAAAGATATGACAGTTTTAGTTAAATTACTCTTCTTTAAGTTTTAATTCATATTTACAAGCGTCAATATAAGCTTAATTTACGTCTCATGTACAGATTAACTGCGTGTAAAACATGTGTATGACTTGAGATATCATCCAGGGATCAAAGAATTAATTTGTCTACTGAGTAGCACGTACAATGTACATCTACATGCAACTTATTGTTAATGTGTAACGCAGAATGAATAAAAAAATAAATAAAGTTTTCCACTACAAATTCACCCTTCATATGGCGTTTCTTGGTGTTTGTAAAAAACGTTTGTTTTTTTCAAAATTTAACGAAATAAGTTAGTTTTTGTCTCATTTCTATTAATCTGTTATGTAAAAGTATACCTAACCATTAAAAATACAGTAGTACTTTTAAGCTCACCTGAGCCGAAGGCTCAAGTGAGCTTTTCTAATCACATTTTGTCCGTCGTCCGTCCGTCTGTCCGTCCGTGTTTACGAGAGTGCATTTATTGGGTATTTTTCATGCCAAGATTGTACTTATTGGGTACTTTTTGTTTATTGGGTATACCCAATAAGAAGTTTCGCTGAATATGCTTAAAACACTCTAATTGGGTATTTGAAGGTTAGTACCCAACAAAACTTGGACACGACGATTTGTCCAAAAAAGTGTCCAAAAAAGTTGCTTTCACGGACGCACCGTGTTTTGTTGTTTCAGTTTTTCATTCGGAACTCTAAATTCTCGAGAGCTCCGAAAATCAACTTCCGTTGATCCTGATCATAACAACGTTTGTTTTCATGGGAAAAAAATATGGCGACTAAGAAACACTTCATGTCAACAAGACTTTCTGATTGACAAGAGAAAAGGTAAGTTTATTCGATTAATATTTATCCATTGCTGGGTTCTTGTTTAAGGAAAATAGATTTTAATGGAATTTTGAAAACGATTGTGCACAAAATTAAAATAGATATATCGGAACAATTAATCCTAAGTTGCACTTGTTTGTATTTTGAATTTTCTCTGTCTTTTTAACTCTCTTGACGGCGAGAAGTGCATGTATTTAGTAAATGATCGTATATTGTTAAATAATCTTTAATAAATCGAAAGTGTTTATTATTTAATTTTATATCATAACCAACTAAGTATGTTCTGACAATGTATATTGGAAAGGGAAATGAAAATTTTAACAATTGTGTGTTCATAAATCAGCTGTAAATTATCGGTTCATGTAGACAGTATTACAATCGCAAAGTGAGCTGAGATGATGATAAATGGGATAATTGACAACAACTAAATAATTGTATGTAAGTTTATCTCATCTGATATGTAACTTAAGAGATTCATTGTATTACTGAAAAACTTTCAGTTAAAACGGTGCTTCTTTTTGTCTGATTTTGACTGAGTGTCTGCTTTATTTTGATTTTTTTAATTATTGTTTTTGTCATTTGTTTTAATTAATTTAGAACAATACTGAAATTGATATAGGGCTACTATAACTATTTCACATTATGGGTGTGCAATCAGCATCGCACTACACCCGGGGCTTCCAATTTTAGGATGGGGCTTGTGGTTTTCTGCACTGAGGAATCCCCTTGGGCTATTAGGAATTTTAAAATACACATTTAATTCATTCAAAGCACCACCGGTATTTTCACTCTTTTTTGCTATGAAATTCCCTAATATCGAAATATTCCAGACAACGTGCTCATATTATCCAAAAATCTCCACAACTGCATCCATTTTGCAGTACTATACAAGAATGATTTACTTAAAAACGATCTTTTATTTCCTAATTTGAATTCCCCCCTTTCCTTTGTTTAATATAGCAATATTTGTTTGTATATATATGCCTCACAGATATCTCATTATTTAATTATATACATTCATTCTATCAGCTCAATGATAAGTGTTATGCAATTATGTAGCGTTTTTTTAAAAGCCATATAATGCGGAACTGATCAAAAATATATTTTTGAAAAAATACAAAATTAAGTAAAGAAATATAGTTAATACATTTAAATTAAAGCTTTTCATACAATTCGGAGCACGGAGAACACCTTGTTTTATCTAATAATACAATTTTTTCTTCTCTGTAATGTGTTATTTAAATCTTTTGTATTTTCTTCCAAGTCGGAAAAAATTCCGACAATCCAAATTAAATTTTGATATCTTTAAAACGCAATTGACTTAGATTTCGTAATTTACGGAAATTTTCTATCTTTATCATGCATATATAAAGTAATGATACAAATAATAAGTTCTTATAATTTTAGTCAAATAATTTTCATTGTACATAGGCCATATATGGCTTTAAATGATTGATTGATTGTATATTGTTTAACGTCCCTCTCCAGAATATTTCACTATGGACACGTCACCATTGCCGGTGAAGGGCTGCAAATTTAGGCCTATGCTCGGCACTCAGGGCCTTTGAGCAGGGAGGGATCTTTATCGTGCCACACCTGCTGTGACACGGGGCCTCGGTTTATACGGTCTTCTCCGAAGGACCGTCCCATTTAGTCGCCTTTTACGACAAGCAAGGGGTACTGAGGACATATTCTAACCCGGATCCCCACTGGACGCTTTAAATGATTCAAGATGAAAACAAAATGATTTTTGCTACGTTTTAATTAGACAAACTAGTGAATGACCAGAAAAGGAATATATAAAATCTTTTTTTCATTTTTTTTAATCATTAATTTATATATGATTAAATTTTTTTAGCGAAAATTAAATTAAACTTTCATTTTAAAAAGAATCATCTGTAGTTAATACCCTGCCTTTTTTCACGATGAACTTTTTTTCAATGTTACTTTTTAATTTTTGCCTCTATATTTGGGCTTGTCACTTTTTCCTCGGGGATAGTTACTTTATTGCCACCAAGCTCTGGATTAGTACTTGATTTCCTTTATTGCACAGCGATGACTATGATTTAATAGCACAAAAAGCTAATGGGTTTACGTATGTGAATTTATATGATTAATGCTTACTTGTGATTTTAGGATAATTGGAGATAATGATTCCTTTTTTCCATTGATATTGCATAAATATTTTCCTAAGTATTATGTTACAATAAATTGGTTTAGATTTTATTTTATAAAAGTAATCAAATATTACAATGGAAATTAAAACCATAATTATTTCATTGATGATTTTCAATATGTAACAGGTCAAACAGGAACTTAAAATGTGAACATTGCAGAGAACACACCCATCAGAAGATGACCCCCAGAAGTAGGACGATTGTAAGTAATCAGTAAAATGAACAGGGAATACTTCATGCCAACCATAAGATTTTTAGAGACATTTTCGCTTCTTAAATTAGAAGAGATAGAATGAAAAACTTGTACATACTACATAACTACTAGGCAACCAACCTTTAACTGCAGGAAAGCTTTTGGTATGTGTAATACCGCTACATAAAACCTCTTTAGTATTTATGTTAAGTTTGAGAAAGTACCGTAGTATTTTTTCTAGTGTTTGCCAACGTTTTCATGCACACTGTTTGCTTGTTTTTACTATCATTTTATTTTAAATTCTTCAGATGCCCTTTACCTTTGCCAGTTTAGAATCATTTGTTTTAAGGGCATCTGAGGGTTACTTCCAGAACTTAATTAATTGTAAATTAAATACTTGGGTACTATACGATCATAGGTTATGTTAATACATGTATAACATTATGTTCTGATAGAGGTGGTATACAGGAAAAGAAACAATACTAGATAATACTTCAAAGGAATAAAACACCTTCATCTTGCAGGTGTATTTTATTTAAGGATCACTACTTCATGTCTGATGTGTTGAAAGTCATTCATAATCTGTTTGACTGAAAGTTTTTATATTTTCAACTTCTATCCAGCTTAGTCAATTCTAATTAAATTTTGTGCAAAGCATACCCCAGGAAGGGGGGATGGAGTGTCAAGTGTGTCTCTGTCCCTGTCTATATAATTTCAAAGCAGTTAGTAAGGTTTGGGTCAATTTTAAATCCTCTTTAGCAGAACCATTGGGCTGAAAACAATACTTATGTGAAAGCTTTATCATTAAGTGTAGAGTTGGTTTTGAAGATTATGTACCCGTAATATACTGATATTGTTACATTAGAAGTCTAAAATTTGCAAGGAATAGGTGTAAAAAAAATTTAAAATCTTCTTCTTAACAATCAGAAACTAACATACTGTCTAATTAATATGCAACATCGTTTTGTGTGTTGAATGATGATTCCATTTTGATAAAATTATGGGGAATGGGGGTAGGATGAAGATTAAGTTAGACAAAGAAGAAAAAAAAAGAGTTGATAGAATTAAGTTTTTCTTCCATTTTATTTACATGTGTATCAATACATATTTCTGAATAAGAAATATACTTCTACTTCTTGTTTGGGTTTGATCAACAAAAAGGGTGATCTTGCTGTAGTCAAGAAAAACATGTTTTATACGGCAAAGAAATGCCTTTATCTAATTGCAGAATGAATAAAATGGACAGAGGCAGAACTGAAGGAGTTGCATGAAATGAGGAATGTTTCCAAGATTGCCTGAGCTTAACTACTGCTACTGGATAAAGATATGGCAATATAAAAGAGCAGGGCCAATGGAGGTATCATACAGTATAGGCCACGAGAGACCCTGAAGAAGAAAGTATTGAACAGAAACAAAAATAAAACCATTTTGACATGCATTGATATAAAGGATCAAAGTCTTACATGTAAAATTTGGGCATGTAATGACTTTTCTCTAGCTTTAAGACTTATAACAATGATTGATTTAATATCTTTATCCCAATTTGTCAAAAAGATTTGGACATAGTGCATCAATTATTTTAAAGTTTTGATACAACTAATTCATTCATTGTACTTGTAACTGAGTTTTCTGGTTCGACACTGTTTTATCGGCTTCAAAACTAAATTTGTGATTTCCAAACCAGATTAATGACATGAAATATCTTTTAACATCGGTGACTATTTAATCCAATCTTTTACATCTCATAAGTATTTTTATTATTGCAGGGAAAATATGCTTTGTACATGTATTTGTAATATACAGGATTATAGAAATTTCCATATAATTCAATACAATCTTACCAACTAAAAGCAAATATTTTATCAAGGGTGTGATCTATTTATCAATATGATTTTCAGCATCTTGCTCTACCTGTAATGACTTGCTCCAAGTTCAAATATTTAAATTTAAATTTTGCAAACATTGTTATAAAATTCTTTAAAAGCCAAATAGTTTAGGCACAAAATGCTTATATATTTCCTATCATTTGTAAAGTGTACACTGAATCAGATGTGGAATGTTAGAATTAAAGTATTAAATACCGTATGTTTTGGACTTATGTATGCTTATGCAGATAAATTTGAATTCAACTAGGGAAGGTAAATGTCATACTTATTTGGTTTGCAATCTAATGCAAGAGTATAAATATCCAAGACAAATTTGGCAATTTTAATGAAGGGCATAAGGTAACCCAAGAAGATTTGGACAGGTAAACATCACCTGTTGGGTTTTATTCTAATGTTGAGATGTAATATCCAAGAAGAGTTTAACCAATGTCCAATACCTATTGGGTTTTCTTTCTTATGAAAAAAAAATTGAGTTACCCAAGAAGAATGTCCAATACCTTTTAGTTTATATACTATTGAAGGGATAAAGATATCCAAGAGGAATTGGACAGGTGTCCATTACATGTCGGGTAGTATTCTGATGAGGGGATTATCAAGAAACCTAAGAATTAGACAAGTGTCAATTGCCTGTTGGGTGGGATGTAGATATCCAAGAGGAGTTGGACAGATGTCCATTACCTGTTGGATGGTATTCTGATGAAACAATTCAAGAAACCCAAGAAGAATTGGACAATTGTCCATTACCTGTTGGGTGGGATGTAGATATCTAACAGGAGTTGGACAGGTGTCCATTACCTGTTGGGTTGTATTTTGATGATGCAATTCAAGAAACCTAAGAATAAGACAAGTGTCCATAGCCTGTTGGGTGGGATAAAGATATCCAAGAGGAGTTGGACAGATGTCCATTACCTGTTGGGTTGTATTCTGATGAAACAATTCAAGAAACCCAAGAAGAATTGGACAAGTGTCCATTACCTGTTGGGTGGGATTTAGATATCCAAGAGGAGTTGGACAGGTGTCCATTACCTGTTGGGTTGTATTTTGATGATGCAATTCAAGAAACCCAAGAATAAGACAAGTGTCTATTGCCTGTTGGGTGGGATGTAGATATCCAAGAGGAGTTGGACAGATGTCCATTGCCTGTTGGGTGGTATTCTGATGAAACATTTCAAGAAACCCAAGAAGAATTGAACAAGTGTCCATTACCCGTTGGGTGGGATGTAGATATCCAAGAGGAGTTGGACAGGTGTCCATTACCTCTTGGGTTGTATTTTGATGAGGAGATTCAAGAAACCCAAATAGAATTGGACAATGTACACATGTTCAATTGTTCTTGGGTACTTTAATCCCTTCGTCAAAATACAACCCAACAGGTATTGGACACCTGTCCAATGCCTGTTGGATACCTTCATTCTGCCCAACATGTAATGGGCATTTGCTTATTATCAATTGGTCATGACTCGAAAAGGTTTCTCCTCAAATACTTATTTTTGTTATTCAAGAAAGGTTCAACAGAGTCTGAGATGTGTTGAGTTGTGTTTTCACAATTCAGTTTTTTTGCACTTAGGTATTCATATGTTTTAATATTAGTTATTTTGAAATGTACAGGTGTATATCCTTATTGCTAAGAACAAATTAGTTAGGTGTTACAATAAAAGAGCTATATAACAGAAATTGACAAAAATATGGGTTCAAAACGAAAGATTTTCAGTCTTGACTGAATTTACCAGCAATTATTAAATATATAATAAATTTGAAATGAATAAAAAACAATAAGAAGAAAACCCAATAAAATACGGACACAAGGATTAATATCCAATAAGATTTGAACAGTAACTACCCAAATAATGCTCTCTCGTGTGTCCACTTTTTTTGTATCCAATAAGCAGTATCCAATAGGACTTGGACTTGATGTACCCAATATATAACCAAATGTGTGTTCGTCCGTCTGGACGTCTGTCTGTCCGTCTGTAAACTTTTCACATTTTCGACTTCTTCTCAAGAACCACTGGGCCAACTTTGACCATACTTGGTACAAAGCATCCTTGGGTGAAGGGGAATTTAAATTGTTAAAATGAAGGGACATATCCCCGCGCAAGGGGAGATAATCAAGAAAAAACAAAATAGGGTTGGGTCATTAAAAAATCTTCTTCTCAAGAACCACTTGGCCAGTAAAGCTGAACTTATGTGGAAGCATCCTGGTGTAGTGTAGAGTTTAAATTGTTCAGATCATGACCCCGGGGGAAGGGCGGGGCCACAATGGGGTATCAAAGTTTTACATAGAAAGATATAGGAAAAATCTTTGAAAATCTTCTTCTGAAAAACCACTGGGCAAAAAAAGCTGAAACTTATGTGGAAGCATTCTGGTATAGTGTAAATTCTAAATTTTTCAAATCATGACCCCCGGGGGAGGGCGGGGCCACAATGTGATATCAAAGTTTTATATAGAAATATATAGGAAAAATCTTTGAAAATCTTCTTCTGAAGAACCACTGGGCCAGAAAAAGTGAAGCTTATGTGGAAGCATCCTGGGCTAATGTAAATTCTAATTTTTTCAAATCATGACCCCCGGGGGAAGGGTGGGGCCATTATAGGGAATCAAAGTTTAACATAGAAATATATAGGAAAAATCTTTGAAAATCTTCTTTTCAGGAACCACAGGGCCAAAAAAGCTGAAACATATGTGCCCATGGAAGGATCATGGGGTAGTGTAGATTTCAAAATGTCTAAATTATGATCAGTGGGGTAGGGTGGGGATGCATTATGTATAGCAAGGGGGGAATCTGGTAAAGAACAGAATTGTCAAAGGTTCTCAGGTGAGGGATGTGGCCCATGGGCCTCTTGTTTGAGTATATTTTAAATTTTCCTATTTTTTTTTTAACTTTTCAGTTTGGGAATAACTTATCGCAGTACAATACAAATTAATATAGCCCTGTCCTGCAAAAGAGTACCAGTAATATTTTTGAATTTTCAAAAATCAGGTAAAATTAAACTTGATTTTTACAAATTTTACTCAGTTTACAGAATTCGGAAATAGACATATTTTTCTTAGAAATGATAATCTTTTAACCCAGCCGTTTTAAACTTCCAGAACCTTTGACCAGGACCTCAACATGTCATCCCCCTTCCCTTCCAAAACGAACAAATTCATTTAAAAACTTTGTTTATCTGTTAAATATCCAGCAATAAGAAAAAAAGAATTTTGAAGCGATATTGCATTTTCAATGTATAATTTAAGTAACATTCTAAAAAGAGAACACTTAAAACATTGGCTATGAAATTCTCAATTTTGGAAGTAAATTTTATTTATTCACTATAAATTTGTGTTATTATTGTTTTGTTGTTGTTTCTGTGTTTAATATCCAGTAGAAGATTTTAATTAAACAATGCATTTTATTTATATCATAACTGGAGACACAAACAATTCCCCAATCCAAAACCAGCAATCCTGCACAAAAAGTTGCATGCATTACAATTTTGTTAAAAGTATAAAATACAAATACCTCATTTTACTGATATAAATTATAAAGTTGCCAAACACCTTAACCCTTAACAAACGGTTGTGAAACTCCGAATTAGACAGAAGTAATAGTACTTCTACATGTAATCATAAAAACTGTGCACAGAGTCTCTTCGTTTACTACCCAGAAACGAGAAGTTTTTTTTTTTTTTTTTTTTTTAAAAAGCCTATCAATATATAAAAACAATACAGCCCCACCATACCACCAGAACCCCTGATCTATGGGGCAGGATTTGCATAATATTGGATGAAGTTATGTCAAAATGACTGCTTAATATTACAGGGTAAAGCAGGATTTTTTCTTAGGATTGTATTAACTTTGAAACTTTAGTCCCCCTTCCCCTGCTTGCCCTTTACCCATTGATTCAATATGCCAAAAATGTTGAAATTGTCTTGGCAATTTCATAGAAGAGGCTTAAAATATTTACGTACCATAGAGAATTAACAGTTTAAAAATAAAAAAAAAACAGATGACAATAGGTCGCCTGAGTATAAGAAATTTTTTCTAGCGTTTTATTCTTAAATGATGCAATCGTACTATATTTCCCTTGTTAAGATGAAATTGTCAATGTGAATATTGTGATGATAAATACTAATTATATTAGTTTTAATTGAGTAAAGGCGTTACACTGTAGGGAGGAATTCCTTTTTTTTATCACAATTTGCATAATGTTTTGTATTTGACAAAATATAAACCAATGTCAATGAAATTTAAGGATTTATGGAAAATTCAGACCCTGAACATGGGAATATTGATAGAAAATGTTAGAATGCTCACCTTTCGTTGTCTCTAATATCCCAAAGGCGTACGACATTTCCACAAGTCAGCAATGTATTCTGAGTCATAAACTCCAAGTCAAAAATAGTACCTCCACCAATGTCAAAATCATTTTTTTCAAAATGGCAAACCGACTGTCTGAAATTAAACATAGATTTAAGACAATTTAAGGATATGTTTAGTTATTTGTTCACTCTTACCTTTGCTTTAATCTCAATCAACATCTTACGTATTTATAGCATACAAATTGGTTCTCTTAAACATAACTATCATGATAATAAAAAAAACATTGGATTTTAGAAGCCATCTTCTTTATTCAATTATCATACCCATTTAAATCCATCAATGATAACTGTGCATCTCCTCTCATGTATTTTAATCCACATGCAAAGCGGCTGAAAGAAAAGGGGAAAATGTACTTAAATTTCCTTAGTCCTCCCTGAAATGTATTTAAATGTGTTCATGAGCAACTCAAAAATTGTATAATTACTTTCAAAGAACTCTTTAATGTACATTAAATATATATTCATAATCACATTGTTTTTATTGTGTAGCAGTCTGTCATGTTTATACACATGAGTAAATGTGATAACTTTTGCAAAAATGAATGTGCATGTGGTGTGTGAAATAAGAAAATGATTCCAGATGTTTTATTTGGAAACATACACATGTACAGATAGTTAATCATTCGGATAGATTATGAAGCTTTCTTTCGAAGAATGTAGTCTATAAGCAAAGACAAACTCTCATTTCAGATGTTCGTTAACACAGCTTATGTACATGGAGGATTGCCTTGTGAAAGATTTGAAATTCTTATAAATACAGTTGTATACCTGTTTAGGTCATCCCGAAAATTAAATAAAAAGTGGCGATATAAGATGTTTTCCTGCGAGGGATATGAATTAAAAAATTCTAAAAGGTAAAGGTCAGTTGCTGCATCCAAAGCATGTCTGGTGATGAACATCACTAAGAGCATCAATCATGCAAGACTGGTCAAACTAAACTATATAATTGGTTTAGAATGAATCTACTTCAAAGACATTTACTTCTAGATGAAAGGTATTGGTCCGATTCAGCATATAAAGCATACCTAACAAGTTTTGTCACTAAAATACTTAGGAGTGGACTTATTCTAAAGTATAAAATTTTCACTCATTCAGAAAATGGTCAGACACAGAATCTAAAGCAATTTTTTTATAGTGACTATCACCACGCATTATCCGTATAAACTTAAACAAGGCAAGTCTGGCGTCTCGTGGAAACACTTCGAACACTGGGTTGACAACATTCACTAATCTCAACTACATTATGATAAACTAAAAATGACTTCAATTAACCTTCAATGAGGTTAGTACCATTATGAAGAATGACAAAACTTCCATATAATTGAAAAATTGGTATAATGGTATAATCTTAAGTTATTCTTACGAATGAAATATCAAAAGGAACTAGGACAAGCCTCTACCGAAGAAAGAGTACAACAATTCACAGTGTGAGACACTTACATGGGCAACATTTTTAATTCATTATTTCGTAAGTTCTATGGTCAATACAATTACCTTGTCAGCTAGAACAATTTATCAATGAGTTAAAAGCTGACTGACGTTTTTCATACCAATTGTTAGTCCATTTTTTATACACGGAATTGTTTACGGATCTTTCTGTTATTTCACGATCATGACACTTAGCACACTGGGGGTGTAACCGGTCAGCGAGGAATGCCCACTCCTTTATGGCACCTGATACCACCTATGATATTTTGGAGGTCCGTGTTTGCTCTGCTCCTGTTGTGTATAGTTTTTTGTACTTTGATATTGAATTTTGTTCGTTATCTATATATCCTTTACAGTACATAATTTTTGTATTCCTTGGAATGTAACTTTTATAAAAGTAAAATGGTCATGATTGCTCTGCCCTTTATTTGTGATAAAATAAATTCAATATTTTAGTGACAGATGATACAAACAAACAAATGGATGCCTGGATTGGTATATATTTCTTGACCTTATTTCATTGCAAAGGATGCAAATAATAAATATCTAGAATATAAAGAGATAGTAAACTTTCTGTGACGCTCAAATGCTACCCTTCTGAAACCTTCCTTTTCATTATATACAAATATTTTCACTTTAAATTCCATTTTTGCGCAACTTTGGATAAAAAATCGAAAAAAAAAATGCGGTGAAACTTATTCATTTTTTTTATGAAAACATGACCCAAGTTGTTATTTTCAAAATTTTCAACAAAAGTTTGTTTGTATTATCTGTTCTTAATCGAAAATTGTCAGGTTCTCACATATGTACGAATTCTTCCAATCGAATGTATCATACTTTTTGAAGGCAGAAAGTCAAAACATCAATACAAAATCATTCAGTCCTAAAACATCAGATGCATGATTACCAACCTGCCACACTGAGAGAGGGCAAGAGACCATACGTCACCCTCTGCTAAAATGGTATTCAATCCAGTTACTCTATTACAATAATCTGACTGCAACCTTACAACCTATATTAAAAAAAGAGTATTTGCATTCTATTGTATAACTTTGTGTGCTCATTTATCTATTCTATTTAAGATACATTATAACATTATATAACGGATTTCTTGCAAAAACATGACACTAAATAAGTTTTAATTCGTTCATTCTTTTTTTCAAAGGACATGCCTTTAGAGTTTTTTTCCTTGAACTTGAAACAACGACCCTGTCATGGTAATCCACAGAATATGGTGTATGGTGTTTTCCAGTGTTCACTTTTCTGCAGTTATTTCCTTTTATACCCCAGATATAAATATTTCCATTCCTGGAATAAAAAACAAGAGACCCACGGGCCTTATAGGTCACCTGAGTATTGTGTAACAACTTTCAAAAAATAACTTTGGTTTGTGTTTTAAACCAGAGGCCACGAAATTCACAATTCACAATTTTGAAAGAGGCACCATTGCTTATCATAATTATAAACTTAGCATGTCTACTCTATCTATTTAATATCCAGAGATTGATCAGAGTATAAACAAAGAGAAAGCATAAATTTAATTTCAGACTATGTACCCCCACCCAAATTTCGTGGGG
>PRKT01000880.1:158258-179949 GCA_003671525.1 Saccostrea glomerata | reverse complement strand
GGGGGGGGGGGGGGGGTTGGGGGGAGGGGGGAACATAAAAATAACCATTTTGGTAGATGCACCTTTCTTCATCACAAATATATATACTTGGATCACTGGCATAAAACCCAGAAGCAAAAGAAAAGATATTCTAAGAATTAATCTATTTTCACTATGTAATCAATAGAGCCCCGCCCTAACACCATAACCCTGACCTGGGGCCATAAAATTCACAACAATGGTAGAGGCACTCTTGCTCTTCATAACTATGTACTTAGTTGGTTTATTTAATACTCAAGAGCAGAGAAGAAGATTTTCAAAGAAAAGGCATTTTCACTATATATTATTTAGCCCCGCCCTAGCACTAGAACCTTTGACCCTAGGGCCATGAATTTCACAATTTCGGTAGAGGACTAAATGCTGATTACAATCATGCAAACAGTTTGACCGCTTGATGTCCAGGAGTGAAGAAGTTTTTTTTTTAAAGATTCCATTAATTTTAGTGGTTTTTGCCTCACCCCTCAGGCCCCAGGAGGGCAGGGACAATGGAATTCACAATTTTTGTTCCCCATTACTCAAAAAATGCTATGTGACGAATTTGGTTAAAATTGAATGAGTGATTGCAGAGAAGAAGCTGAAAATGTTCAAATGTAAACGCACGACGGACGACGCACGTCGCAGGACGCACGACGACGGACAACAACGGATAGCAATAGGTCACCTGAGTTTACTCAGAAATCAATATTTAAGTTAATAATATTATATATGAAAGGAGGAAGACCTGTGAACATAAAACATTGATATGGCTTACAAACATCCAGAAACTATCCTCGCCGGATTGCCTTTAATGACGAACTTAGTCACATCCTTCTTATGTGTAAAACTTTTCTTCATCCATGACTGCTCGTTTCTTCTACTCTCACTAAGCTGAATAACATTACCATAAGAGGCAGTTTGCCCTTGAAACACTGCATCCATGATATTTCTCTGAAATACAGGCATTTTTAATGTACTTGACTCTAAAGACAACAAATAATTATAGTACTTCACTGTACTTTAAGTTACGTTATTGATAGGGATGTCGATCGATTACAGAATTACTTATCGGTTAACCGCAAAACATACCGACTGATTAAACAATTAATTTTTTTTATTTTGATCGGAAGTAAATTCTGCATTGTCACTATAATCAAAATGTCTGAATTCGCACCTTACAACGTTCTTTCTAATAATATGATTCATTCAATAGGGCAAAGAAAATGATAATATCATTAAAAATCACAGGACTGTCTGGATTACGGCATGATGTTTTCAAAACAGTTATTATCACTTTACAAACTGACCAATTTCCCTTTGGATCTCAATCTGCAGATTGGAGAACTATTATTTCCTCCAAATATTCTTAATTATAAGATGTAAAAGGAGTTTCCTGTTTGCGCGATGATGGCAGGACTTTCACAGCTCTATCTGGTGTAACCAGTCCACAGGGGATGTTTAGGTCTTTGTTTGCTTTTCTTATAATTTGTATAGTTTAAGTGGCTTTTTTGGCAATATCAGGAAATATTCTCTACCTTTTTGAGACGCTGTCAAGTTCTGAGTCACTATATTGTCCTGTCTCTCTATTGCGGTCAATCTTTACCCACTCTGGTAGGAAAAGCTTCTCGCTGTAAATGAAATTATTTGTTTACACATATTAATGAGGATATTGTGTATTTCTTTACTTATGCTAATAATAAAAGTCTGTAATTTCATAAAAGAGGCCCATGGTTACAATACTCAATTGTTGGTTTTCATTGGCATATTTTCCCTTTGTGAATATTTCCTTATGTATCGTAAAAAAGGAGAAATAGACCTTGACAAAATCCTTTTTTTGGGGACCCAAACTTGGGTCAACAAAATAATATCAATGTTGTTAAAGCCGTATATAAGTATATCAAAAATTCGAAAAGATTTTTTGAACAACCAGCATAATCATTCTGTATCCTTTACATCACATTCCTTCTTTCATCTTTCCTTGCACTCCTATTCCCTTCTTTTTTGCATTGTACGTAGATTTGTTTGTTTTTTATCACGTTTGTTTTTTATGTATTGGAGATGACATTCTAGGTTGGCATTATTGTATCCAATCCCATTGATTATGTTTCAATAAAATATGTTTAAATCAAAACCCCACTCTATTCCTTTCGACATAAATTGAATAAAGTTAAAACTACACTACTTAAGGCTGCTTCCATTTATATATTATTAATCATAGCATTTCTGAACTTCATCAGAAGGTTGGTAGAGACTAAGATTTATTCTCATATGTAAAACTTTGATTGTTGGATATCGCTGGTGTCATTGTTAAATGCAATAAATAGAATTTAACTACGATTTCTTAGAAAACTTTCATATAAAATCACATGTTGAAGGTATGATAAAACTGTGAAACAGTAAAACTGTGGAATTATCTTAGCTCTGATGTATAAATGTCATACAATTAATCTTTATCAATTTTGACGTCAAACTAGGGAAAGAAACAACCACTTACATGTAAATATTTCAACAAAGATAACAGAAAAAAATAATAAACTTCATTGTCAACTACGTAATAAAGCCAGTAACCTCAATGCAAATTTTAAAAAAATCATTACTTAATAACTTATGCATCGTTTCCCATAATGTGGAAAATGAAAACTATTTTATGAATTGTTAAGCAAATAGGACACAAAGAAACAAGCTAAGTAAAACATTTATAAACCGTGTGTACCATTAGAGCTAAAGATCCTTTTACATGGCAGTTCGGAGTTTTCCTGTCAAACGATCTTCAACATTATATATCATGTACAAGAATATACCAAAGTAACAAAACTTTTAAGTATATCTTTTACGTCGACTTTATTTTCCAAATTCGGGTCAAAATGGTTTTGATTAATTTTAACATTTCAAAATTCTGCGATTTACCACTGCTTTTTTTTTTTTTTTTTTACATTTTCTTTTTGGTAATTTAAAAAAAAAATGTGAATGCAATGAACTTGCAAATTTGCTTAAAATTTATCTACAGCAAAAAATTAAGGATGTACGATATTCCATCTTGATATATTATCCTTTTCTCGAATGTTATTTTCTTTGTTATACTAATTTTGATCTGAATCTTTGTAAGTAAGTTGCGCTTGTGTGTGTGAGGGAGGGTGTGTCTACCCGTGTTGTATAATCAATTTATATTAACTCAGTTCATTGTTATCAATGACCTTGTAAATAGAGGGTTTTATAGGCAGTTTGCGAGATGCCTGATCTATTCCGTGTCTGAATGAATATGATTAAAATTATATCAAATATCTTTAAAAAGATATGCGGTCCCTTTAAGGTCCTTACATAAGAGTATATTTTTTTCCAAAATAAGAGTCATCATTCACCTTTACCTCCCCCTGGAGTAAAATTGTGCATTACATGTTAATTGGAATCTGTTATCATAAGCACAGATTTACCTAGGGAGTTTTAAATAAAATCATCTCCTATCACATCCTCGATATGTGTCTCTATACAAATTCCAATAGAAATATTTCGTTCTAGTTGGGTTGACGTCTTGAAAGACCGAATTGTATGTGTCATCTATGTGTTACGTTATATCCAATGTTTTTATTAAAAAATTCCCTTCCTCTGTCATTTGACTGATAAAAGCATTAAGACACGAAACGATCCAACCAGGCTTGTATTATTTTCAGGTTAGCAGCATTTTACAAATACCTGAATGCTTATCTAACTTATACATGTATTTAAAGCTTGCCATTATCCAATGAGGATATGACCTTGTGTATGAAGACTTTTCACAAAGACTCTTCTATATAGTAAATAGAAATATATCTGTCAACAAATATATGTATACGATATTATCTTTTGATTTTGAGGTCTGCTTAACACAAAGTTTGTTGTTTTGTTAAGAGTTACATTGAAGTCACAGATTTAGACGTGGACACGGGTGACTGATTGTATTCAAAGGTTTTTTTTTACACAGCTGAGTCTGTTAACAAAAAGAAATCTGTCTTGTATAAATTAATGAAACAAAGAGAGCATAGAGATGCAATGGTTTGGAAGACAAGGAACACTGTTTCACCCACACTGAAATCAGGAAGTTATACCAAGCGATAGCTAAAAACATTAAAATCAATAGAATCTTAAGAAATTGTTTTCAATAAAACAGGACATCAATCACATATACTGTTAACATGATTGTAATAAGCATTGAGAGATCTACCAACAATGAGTATTATAGATGTTGGATGTTGAGTTCAAAGTTATTGACAGAGAGTTTTTATAATCTACATATCTAATCTTAATACATATCTACATACGAGGGGTTATCAAAAAGTTCGTGGACTGAGGCTATAAAATAAATACTATGTAGTCTATACTTTCAAAATTTATAAGGGACATAAAGCAACAAAAAATAAAGAAATGTTGAAAATTTTAGCTTGATTCGTTCATTTCTTGCTAAAAAATAATAAAATGAAAAAGACATTATATGGTAACCCGGCGCCGTCGCCGTTTAGTTTCATGACGTCGCACAACTTCATTTGTTTTCAATGTCCGCTTCTTCTACTTCATACACTTAATTTAATGAGATTCCCTGGAGTTGAGTAAGGATTTAAACCCTTCTTGTTTTTATGACTTTACAATGTCAGGAACAGCGGCTTTAAATGCATATAATATTGCAAATGGATTGATACATTGAGAGAGATCCTCGCTCGATTGTGCCAGCATATTTTGCTTTTGGGAGTTTAATATCTACAACATATGACAAACGTCATTTTTTGACGTAAATGATTTTTCACACCTTGACTAAGAATCGACATTAACTGTGCATCCCTTTTCTCACTGAACCTTTTTTGCATAAAAAAACCCAAGTACTTTGGATATATTTAATTTCTCCATAGCCAGTTTAAACATTTCCTATGTCTATACCTCTTTTTTCGGTGCCAAAACTTTATAGAATGTTGGAAAATGAAACCCCGCTCCCCTTTTGACGTCATTTTCAAGGACTTATTTGTTAAGACACTCGATGTCATATTTACGATAAATTTTCATACAACTTTCAGAATGAATTAAAAACTTAACATTTTATGAAGCAATAGTGACCTAAAATATACCTGAATTTATCAGATTTTTGGATGTCAAATGTTCATATCAAAAGAGGTTTTCTTAGTTATGCTTCAGTCGAAAAAAAAGCCTTATTCGAGGTTGCGCCGCCGGGACATACCATAGCTTACAAAAACATAAATAATTTATTTAAAAATGAAATTTATGATATGTGGTTTATTCTATAGATCGAAAAGACGATGCTAACCATATATTTTAAAATTCATTGATGTACCTAAAGCGGTTTTAATTCTATGGCGCCAGTCCACGAACTTTTTGATAACCCCTCGTATATATCTTAATTGAAAATCCAAACAAAAGATTCCTGTATCAAAAGATACACTTCTTACGGCGCTATAAGGAGGATTTAGTATTTATTTTTAGTTGCTAAATTTTTTAATTTGTATTTCACTAATATTTTTTATTAAAAAAAATAATGCTAACAAACACAGTCTTTTATCATCTGGAATAGTCACAAAAAAATTTCGGACAACAAAAAATAATTCAAATGTCACCGCACGTTCAATTATGTGACTTTTTGCACTCATAAAATTTCATATTTCTGGTATTAAAAATTTAGCAAGCAATATGATTATTTGGAACTTAATATAATGATATATGTATTTTTAAATTTAAGCGGAGTAGTTTAAGTTATCTTACATATTTAGAAAAGAAAATTTAATGTAAGGGGTTGTGATGTTTATCATGAGATATTACTAAAATTGTACTCATTTTACACTTTGTTTGATTTTTCATCCAAACTTCCACAATATATAATGAATGGATTTTTAACAGTTCATTTATTAATTTAATCAATTATTAATTTAATTAAAATTGTAGAATACAAATTTATTGTATTAACTGAAATATATTGCAGATTTTATTTTTTAAAATAAAAGGCAAGACGAAAATATGCTAAAAAATTCAGGAACGTATCTCTTAAAGCCAAAAATAAAATGTATGTTATGATTAACAAGGGTATATATCTTCTTGTCTAAATATTTTTTTTTAAACTAAAGTTTGGATTTTAAATAATATCCTTGCTTATTGAAATTAATGGCATCAAAACTGTAGGTACTTACATACTAGCTAAAAATCAAATGACTGATCTAATTACAAAATTTGATCGTCCTCAATATGAATTTAACAATAATAACAATTATTAACACTAATAATATTTGTCCAATTATAATTCATAAGTATTGTCATCTTCAAGAGCATATATTTTATCATATGATATGCAGACTTATAAACTCACCTGTCTTTCTTAAGAAGAATTTTTGACTTTGACTTCCTCAACTCGAACATTTTGGGCATCAGTGTAAAATACCACTGGCGACAAACAAGCATCATCTTCTCCAACTTTTCAATATCTATATAACCCTGTATAACCCCTGCCATCTTCTTCAAATAAAACTGAGCACTTTCTTACAAACAAGATTGCACAATAGTGAGGGCTTGATGATGTAATCGAATGTACTAGAACAATTACACTCGGAATTCCTCGGATGGCTTGTATCTCGCATTTGACCTCGGACGTCAAGGGTGCTCTACCATCTTGCTGCTTTTGTCATTCTTACAAATATCATGCATTTTAAATCTGAGTGAATTGAAGCATGCCCTACACTTAATACCCCATTCATACGACATGATTTACATACCTCCGTATATTTCACACACAAATAAATTTACTTACGTGTGCAATTTTTGTCGTATGAACGGATTTACTGGATATGCAAATTCTGCACAGTGGAGTAAATTTACAACGCGACTAGGTGCAAATTAACTTTTGCATACCTTTGTAGCAAACTATTATTTCATGTGTGTAATTTTTTTCGTTTGAACAAGCAGGAATTTTACTGATGTATTTTTTTCGTTTTGTTTATTGCATAAATCTCTATTTGCTTTATATCTTATTAGCTTGTTTAAGTATTCAGATAGTACTGAAGGAAATATGATACATTAAAATTGATTAGACCAATTCAATTATTTCCATATTACTCAGTCATATTTATATCCTTATAAGACAGATATCAATGTTTCACGAAGACATTTCTCAAACACTTTGAAGCATGGTTTTGATGAAAAACAATGAGCAAATATCTTTTCCGAAATAATTTTTTATTTTGCAAGATCGAGGGCATATTGACGACTTTATGGCAAACCTTTGTTTAAAAATGTTGAAGATAATAATAGTTGCAATCGCTAACATATGCCCTGTAGGATTCAATAAGTTGTGCCCTTAATATACAAGTTGTCTCTTTTGGAATTCTCCGAAGCTATGATAAGACCATACAGTCCATCAATTGATCGGACCCAATTACCGTGTAGTTCTTGATGAACTTCTTCTACCTTACTCATTTTTCTATCGAGGCAAGCTACTCATATATATAAGTTAATATTTGCATATCTATTGATCTCTCCCACTCCCACCTTTTAATGTATTTTATTGTATAATACAACTTTTTAAAAAATGAAATGAAGTGCCATTTTTAATTTTTTTTTCTTATCATTTTTTCCCACCTGCAGGCTTCAACTGCAATCATAGCGCTACAGACGCAATTGCTCCTGCTATAAGTGCAATTGCTCTATCACATTCGTGTAGAACAATCTCTCCTACAATGATAGAACGTGTTGAGGAGTATATATATGAAATGCTCAGTAAAAGATATAAATATAAGTTTTTTATAATATTTTTAGGAAAAAAAGAAATTCAGAACAATTAAAAATTGCAAATTTATATCTTTAAAAATTCTATTTTGGTCAATGTATTTTAATGTATAATACAACTTTTTAAAAAATGAAATGAAGTGCCATTTTTAATTTTTTTCTTATCATTTTTTTTTTTGCATATTTGTACAAATAACGATAACTCTTCACATTTGGGTGATAAACATTCAGAAAAAGCAAAAATGTCTATTTCAAGTACGATTTCAGTTGTTAAAGATAAATAGAAAAACTTAAAAAATCACAGAAAAACATTCTGGAGTTAGGATTATTATTAAAACATTCCCTTTTTTATCATGAGGTTAAATTATTGGTTTTTATCAGAGGGTTTCAATAACGTTGATCGATGACGTCACAACTGCATTAAAACATAAATTACTAGAATGTGACGACATCACGACAGTGCAGTTTGTATCCAGATAACGTTGTGATTAAGAGGCAAATGCAGTTCAATTTGTTTGTGATTTATTAGAGAAAAGGTGCAATGATCAGGTATAGTAGTTTTATAGCCTTGTGTTTTCTTTACTGAAGACAACAAGCTACATCCTAATGTAAGCCCGGATTTCCTCTAATATTTTTGACAACATCAAAGAATGCAAATATAAGTAATAAACAACGATTATTCAGTGAACATGGCGTTATGAATGGCAATAGCTCTGCTGGCAAATTTATCATGATGCGCTAGCGGAATATACCAGCAGAGCAATTGCTATTCATAACGCCATGTTCACTGAATAACGTTGTTTATTTCTTAAATGTTACAGGAATATTAATTATTTCGTTGAAATTGAGCATTTGTAAGTATCCTCTTTCGCACTTGCATGGAACCCCACAATGTCCAGGGGTTCATGTTAATTTTCTTTCCACATATTTGTATTGTTCAAAGATTTTTTTAGATAGATCACCTATAGTTTTCTTCATCCTTTTCATTCTCCTTGAAAATACATAATTACATGACTTGTGTTTTTCCCTCTAATTGTTTGTCAATTGTTTGATTTGTATATATTTTATCATGTAAAATACAACATATATAATATATATAATATACATAAGTCAATTGTGTATACATTGTGGCGGTCAGCTAGGTTAGATCGCCGATGGCCAGTTAGCTCAGGTGCATTTTCTCCTTCACTGTTACATGCACATTTGGTGCCATGCCATGCCCAGAATTGGAATTGACAGGTGAAAGACCTGCCGGGGATGAGCCTGGGTTAGTGTCTTTAGAGGGCCAAATAATTTTAAGGAAGGAGGAATGTGGCGGTCAGCCGGGTTCGATCGCCGGTGGCCAGTTAGCTCAGGTGGTAGAGCACCTAACCGGTTTCAGGGGGCCGGGTTCGATTCCCCGTCTGTTCCGCTGAATTTTCTTTTCTCCTGTTACAAAATGCTCACTGAATTGATGATGAATTTTTCCGTTATTTCCGTCATGAAAATGAACACACGGCGGGTGTGACTTGTCGGCAGAGGATGTTCACTCCTCCATGGCATCTGGTCCTATTTCTGATGATTTGGAGGTCAGTGTTTGCTCCGCTCTTATTTTTCTATTGTTTTATAGACTTAGATATTGAATACTGTTCGTTATCTGCATATCATTCGTTTATTATTTTCAAGAGGATATTTTATAATGGCCTCAAACAGTTGATGTACAGTACTCTCTATTTCCCAAGACCAAAAAGTTTCCATTCGTCCTTTTTTTTTTTGCTGAAGACGTCAATCATGCAGTAGATAGCAACAGTCATCTTTTTCTAAACATCCTACGGCTCTTACATTAAATATATTTTTTTTTATATTTTTCGTCTTTGTGTGTAAATTTCTTCGCAGTTATGATAAGGCTGTCCGAAAGCTTAAAATGTCTTAAAAATATACATTTTATTTTGAGCTAGATTTTAATTTCAATATGTTATCCTTAATTTAAATTGCAGTCTACTTGAGATAACAGTTTAATCAGGTATTATAATAAAGCATTTCTCTTATGTCAGATGACTGTGTTGATCACGTGACGGACATTTTTGATATTCTTAAATGTTGCACAAAAATCGCATCGGCACAAGTGCATAACACAATTATTGTGCAAAGTTTGTTTCATAGACCAATTCATCGTGATCCATTGTACTTAAAAAGTGCTGGGGGCAGGTTTAATTTTTTCTTCTTAAGAAATTATTTTACGATAAATTAATATTACCAACGTAAGAAGGGGTATTTTCCACTCTTTATCGCGATTTATACAAAAACGGATAAACTACATACGATCCCCCAGCAAAATTCAGTTAGAAGACATACTTCTCTTTTAGATTCACGCAAAATATCTTCAATTCATCCTTGTCTTTCACTTGTGCCAGTCCCATATAAACATGATTCATAAATTCTAACTCTGTCTACGAAAGTGTAAAGGGAGCGTTTCAAACATAATTTTTTGCTATTGTTTGAATATATCATGTATATGCATATCGGAGAAGCAAAAGGAATAGAGATATTTAAATATCAAATGTTAAAAATTATAACAGCACACACAAGCTTAAAAAAACAAACCTTACTCTTGAATTAAACACAAATCCCCATAATAAATCTACATGCCGTGTAATAATTATGACACTTTCCCCGTCATGTCAGCTCAAGTATGCAGTGACTTGACGTCATATTCTATTATGACGTCATATCTAGGTAGTTCAGAGAAGTTACTACAGTTTGAGAAGTTTGGTATTTTACGGGCAGCCTTATCCTAGCTGCGTTATACCAATCTTTGTCCTTAACACTTTACAACTTACAAAATTGCCAAGCAAAATAACCTGAATCCTCACGTCATAGAAATATTTCGTTACCATTTCCCCGCAAGCACTTTCTAGCAGGGTACAAGTTTCCTTAAAGTTTAGCGTAAATAATATCTACGCGTAATATTTTAATTGAAAATAAATTTTCTTATTTTATGAGATAAAGCAAGTATGAAATAATTGGAATTTGGCAATAAATTGAAGATTTAATGAACTTTTTAAAGTGCGTAAAAAATGCGTGATTGTGGGGTAAATGCGTGAGTTTGCGTCAGAAATAGGAAATGGTATATGCGTTAAAATGCGTGACTGCGGGGAAGGGGTTAAAACATTAACTTTCTTTTCGTTCGTACAAATATATAAATTAGTGGATCGGATTTCCACCTTAGTCTTTAAGTAACATTCAAAAGTTAGGTTTTTCCCCAAACGGTAACTAAGAAAATACACTTTTTCTATAAAAAATAATTTTGAATCTGTCAATCTCCTTATTTTACATGAAAATATAAGGATTTACTAACAGTACATAAATCTGGCCTGAACGCATAGAAAATAACTTTTACTTAAGTGTGTAGATTAACGTATATATAAATTTGCAAACATAAGCAAATTTTCGTCGTATGAATTGGGTATTAGTTATTGCTTTCAAAGCGTACCAAGATGAGGCTGTAGTGAACACTTTCTTAAAATGAAGATACCTTTGGAAGAATTTTGTGAAGAGCGAAATATGATATGAGTGACGACAATATCCGACGGGGAAATGTACTGACTTGATGCGTATTCCTCGACCTATACATAAGTTATACATGTGGTGTATAAGGACAGGTGGAGTATAAACCTTTGATTTATATGAAATATATGACGATTGTTTATGTTCACGAGAAATATTAATCTTAAGTTGTGCCAATGTTTAATATACCTTGATTCACAATCACAAAGAATATTTACTAATTAAAAGAACTATTTTTCCCAGTTATTGAACAAAATTCAGTTTTTGGTCTGTTCAGCCCGCGTTTGCAATTTTCCAGGATTCGACACAACTTTAACGCATAAAATTGCCTTTTTGTGACCCCATTGTACAATCATTTTATGAATGTAATAAGATATACATTGTATTTAAATTTAGAATTATTTAGATCTATTATCTTATTATTATTTCTTTTTATTTTTCAGGATGTATCCATTGAAGTGCACTCTGGGGAATCCAATAATAAAAGTTTATGTTCTCAAAAATAAACTAGAATCTACACATCATGAACACGGTAGGATTTAGCGCACAGTGTAAAATAAGGCAGTGTTCAGATTGTTGGACGGACGCTGAACTCTTTTGTATCACCTGTACACGTGACATTTGTCTGTCGTGTAGACACAAATATGTGTTCCTTGATGTTGTGATTTACCGCGAAAAATATAAAGAGATTTCAAAAGAAAAGAAATGTAAGATACACACAGACAGAGGGTATGAAAATTATTGTGAGTCGTGTGAATTTCTTGTCTGTCCTCCGTGTAGTGAACATTTAGAGCACAAAATACTTAATATAGGAACAACATATATACATAAGCGTCATCAAAACACAAAATACTTTCAGAATATTTAAAGAAAGATTTTTCGTAATGATTGTTTTCACCTAAAGGGAATAAAAATTGATAAAAACAATTGTCACAAAAACATATTTAAACTTCAATCAGGGATGTCACTAAGAGACTTAAGGATCTTATTGACATTTTAATGTGTGATCTTAAAAACAGGTACCGACATCTTATCAACAGAACACAACAGCAAAACATTAGGAAAATGAACAACCAACTTGCAAGGATAGAGAACTATGAACATAAATTTGAACAGCAAACAAACCTGTGAATTTTCTCTTGTTTCGAAAGAAAACTCATATTCCGACAAAAATCGACATTCCTCGCTTTATGCAACAAACTTTGTTTTCCAAAAGAAATGAAAGCAAAATTGAAGACAACATTAAGATTTTGACAGATATCCAAATTAATCAAGAGAGGTAAGCGATTTTTAAACAGTGAATGTCGATTAAAACTGTTGTCAAAACCCGTGTTATACAGAACTGTCGTAGTAACAGGTGTCAAAGGTGTGCATCATATTGTATGTCTGACGTCAGATCCGGTTTGGATCTATGATAACTGGACTAAGAGTCTAACCTTGACAAATAAAGAAGGGGATATACTACATCAACAGCCACATATATAAGGAAACTTATGGACTTATGGAATACACACAGTAAATCTAGCCCGTGAACTTATTTATATAGATGGGAATTTCAGCATAATGAAACAAAGTATTGATAACAGAAAGATATCTACACTGGTAAAACATAATGGCATATGGATACCACAGTTGTTTTCTGTTCCCTCTCCAATGAAGATCTACTACTGGGAATTCATAATAAAAAAGACAGACAAGGAAAAACGTTATAATACCATAGGACAATGCATACAAATCACAGAACGAAGCAACACTGATTGCAAGATTCTTTATAAAATACCTATTTACATAACAGAGAATCATAATGGAGATATTATTGTTTCTGATTTTCATAACGGTGTAGTAGTGACGGATCCTGGAGGAAATTATCGCTTCTCCTATAAAGGACCTCCTTCGGGATCAGGACTATGGTCTCGAGGAATCTGTACAGATGTACATTCAAACATCCTTGTGTGTGATATGAACACAAGAACAGTACAAATGATTGATAAGGACGGCCAGTTCCTGTCTCTGATAAAAATACATCAAGAGATAAACATATCCTGGTGTGGGAGTTATGATGACGTATCTCATCGTCTTTGGGTGGGATCATTTAATAAGGACAGAATATGGGTTTACGGATTCAGGAAAAGAGAGGTGATTGATTATAAAACCAGAGAATTAGTACTTATAAGATGAAAATCATTATTACTCTTTTTTCTTTTGATACATGTAAATGTAGTAAAAAATGCATAACTGCGAAAACAATTTCTAACTAAAAACCTTTCAACGTTAATGAGACAAAACTTTTATAGCCGCTAAATAACCTTACGATTTTGGAAACAAAAAACAAGTGTATTTTTTAAAAAGAAAAAAGTATTGTTTTCAAATCAGAACTGTACAGTCATAGTTGTAAATACATTGAACAATGTGAATATGATTACTTATAATCCACAAAGAAATCACGTAATTAAAAATCAAAAGGCCGAGAAAACATTTTATTGTTACTACTTTTGCAATGCTATTGTAATTAACTGTTTTGTTTGTTGATTTACCAATGATATTTCTCCGTCGTTTACTTCTATCATTTTCAATCATATATAGGCGCTCCCCATGTAATTTTGTAAATGACGAATAATATGTATAAAGAGGTCTACCAGGAGTAGAGGAGAAATGCTAGGAAACTCGAGAAAGTGGCAGAATTGTTCTGGAAAAAAAAACTTGTACATATTTTATTTCGTTATATTGGAGTATCCGATGTTGATGAACAACTTAGTATACGCTAGAAACCCTGTGGGTAAGTCAGAAAGCGAAATAATAATAAAATAGATAATTAATAAATATTTAAATAAAAAAATTTCTGAGCTAAATTTTATATTGTGTAACTATGTTTAATAATATTTAGGATTTAAATATACATGTACTTCTTTGTAAATAAAGATTACACAAAATTTTGCAGATTTAAGATAAATGTAACTTTGAAACCTATAAGATATTTTTTTTTAATATTTATTCTAAGAATATAACTGAGTTACTGAATTAAGTGTGCATTGATTACATTAAGCGAAATCTTATATGGCGTGTGGTTTCAGACTTTGTTGATTTTATAGTATTGATTGATTGATTGTATGTTGTTTAACATCCCTTTCGAGAATTTTTTACTCATATGGAGACGCCACCACTTGCCGGTGGAGGGCGGGCTACAAATTTTGTCCTATGCTCGGCACTCAGGGTCTTTGAGCAGTGAGGGATCTTTTTCGTGCCAGCACCTCCTGCGACACGGGGCCTCGGTTTATACGGTCTCATCCGAAGAACCGGTCTCAACGTCCAACGTTGGGATTCGAACCCGCGACGTAAGGATTGACTCCTTACTTCGCGACTCTAGAGCAGACGCTCTAGCCACTGCTCCACGCGGGCGATTATAGTATTGAAGTGTAGAACTCTATAAATATACTGAACTTTTGTCTTTTATAGAATTACATGAGAAGCACCTGTGTTTTATATGAATTATTTGGGAAGGCATGATATGACTTTCTTTTGTTGTTTTGCAGATAATGTAGAATCTCCCTTTATTTGTCATTTTGTTTTTTAAACATCTTATAATTTAAAAAAAACTATAATTATTGTTTTTAATATATTCATTACCTTGAGTGTATTGTAAAATATCATCAAAAAAATTTAAGCGTTTATTTTTTTCTAATTGTTCGTATATTTAGATCCTTAAAATATTTTTTTTATATTTAACTCCCGTAGTCTTTATAAGATTGGAATCCGCAGCCTGTTCATTTTGAAAATATAAAATACTCTAGTGATATAGGGTATAAAATTATAATTGATTGTTTTTTGGTTTTTTTTGTTTGTTTTTTTTCTGTTTTTTTTTGTTTTTTGTTTTTTTTGTTTTTTTTTTTTTTTTTGTTTTACGTCCCAAAAGGGGCGAAAGACTTTTGTCCTTTACTCAGCACTCATTGTCATTTTGCAGTGATCGAGTGTTTTTTTTATCATACCAACACCTGACAAGTCGTAGATCTCGGTTTCTGATGCCTCAACCGAAGTAACAGAAGTTTTCACTTTAAACCTTTGACAAAGAACAAATTCCTAATTTTTTTGTCAACGTAGGCCAGTCGCGGTCATGGATTAAACCAACAACTATTTTATTGCAAGCCCAGTATATACTGATTAACTGTGACGGTTAAAAATAGAATTAAACAATACACCTGATAAGTTTTATGGTAAAAATCCATATACATTTGGTGCAAAATCTGCAGATGATATTCTTAAATTTGGGATGTGAGGTCTTTCAATAGTTGTAGGTCTTGTATTTGTCTACACCAATGTTGGTTAAAAGTAGCTGAAAATGTGAAAAGATTACAGACGGAAGGACAGACAGATGAACATACGAGGGTTGTCCGTAAAGTTCGTGGACAAGCTGAGAATTAAATTAAAGTTGCGTCATTGATATTTATTAATAGCATATTTCTAATCCTTTACTAAATGTGAACTGAGAAATGTAAGCTCTGATTCAATTTCAAACGTTTAATTACAATTATGACTTCATAATTAAACTTGGTATGGAGACCCGGAGCACCGCAAAATTTTAATTAATAAATTATTTATCACGTTATAAATTTTATTTGTACTTTACAAAATTCTGCAGAAATCTGGATGACTTTTACATTATGAGATTGACAGAAGTTATCACTTCAAACCTTCAAAACTTGAACATTCAGAGTTGTAAAATGGCTGAGCAATCAAAGTTAGAACATAGTAAGGCAGATCAGAATTGTTCAAAAAGGGACGTTTTCGGAATAGGTGGGGCAGTGAGCAGTGACAAGATTCTGCGTAGACATCGGATAAACACCTACAGAGACTAATACATTTTGTAAACAATCGAGAAAACATAAATAAAAGAAGCCTTACGTTAGTATTTAAGTGGCATATTAATATTTTCGGACGGAGGGAACAGTTTATAGGATGACATGTGCGAAGGAAAACCATCATTCCGAGATTGCAGTGCTGTAAAAAATGAACTTCGTATTATGACTTTACCGTATTTCCGTAAATAAAATCGTTTTTACGCGAACAGAGGTTGGAGGATTGTAGGATATGAGACAGGCATTGTTAAAAATTATTTTACGTATGAAACCTGAACATTTTGTGCACATATTTATGACTGGTTAAAGTGACATACGAAGTGTATTGAATTAAAAGTTTACTATATTGAGAAAAGTTACATGTACTCATATTGCTTTAGACGTCATGTAACGTCAAGAATTTTCAGTTTAGTGCTCCGGGTACGAGTGTGTGTCTTTTTAAATCTGATAAAAATATAACTTTTTGTGCTTTGTTTTTGTTGAAAACTTGCATCTTAATAAAATGAAACATGAATTTAATGAAAATAAGAGTTTCATATATTTTATCGATGTTTGTCAGAAATTATCAATGTTGTCTACGAACTTTACGGACAACCCTCGTATGACACCGAGTAATTAAAAAAGCACGCCTGAGCTTTTAGCACAGGTGAGCTATTTAAAAGTTAGTTTGAAAAAATCTCCATACAACTGACAGCATACAGTGTATAAGTTACATTTTTTAAATCGTTTAAAGGTGTTGTTTTTATCGGAGGAGAAATATGGCGTATATAGGAGCTCAAACACATGGAAGGTAAAAGATGAGTTTTTGTATATAAATATATGTATTCTTTAAGATATATTTATTTCAACTTTCACATTTATATCAAGTTTATATATAAGTTCAGTAAACAATTTAATGTTCAATTTAAGTAGTTAATATTCTTGTATACTTTCCATTAGGCTAACACACCTGATATTTTTGACCAAAGATAATTTCTGGAACAAGCGATATTAGAATTGTGACATTTTATTCCGAAACTTGAAAAAAAAACACTATTCACAGGCGCGGATCCAGGAATTGAAGTTAGAGGGGGCGCCAAAAATAGGCAAGGGGTCTGGGGGCCGCCTTGAGGCCCCCAGTAGGTCCATGGCAAAGCCCGGGTGGGGGCCCAGGGGGCGAAGCCCCCAGAAGCTCCTGGATTCTAGAGATTTTGTGGGATAAAAATGAGGTGTACCAAGTAGACATATTTACATTTTCTAGACGAAACTGTGATTTACGTTAGCTTCGACAATTTTAGGGGGGGGGGGCGCCGGGTGCGCCCGCCCTTAAATCCGCCACTGATTCAGACAGAGAATGATTTAAACATGATGATTGCACAATACTTCATGGATTCTCAGTTTAATAACACTTAAAAATTTTAAAATTCATTTTTTAATATCATGTAACAATTGTTCACAAATACACAAATAAACAGTATAGAATTTAAAATTAGTTCTTAATTGAATGTCTCCCGAATGTGGTGGTTATCTGGTATATCTGCAGTTGTTGGGTGTTGCGTATATATGCAGTTGTTGGATTTTGTGTATACCTGTAGTTGTTGTATAACCAGAGAGTTTGTTATATCTTGCTAAAGAGAAAATTCCAACAGGATCTTATTGGAATTTTATGCTTCAAAAATAATTTTAAACTTTAGCTTTCTTCATTTAGAAATAAAGTTATTTTAAAACTGGGGGAAAGGGTGACCTACTATCGCTATACATATCTCTCAGTGAATTCGATACGGAGGAACATGCTCGACGTATGAACAATTTCCAAATGAAGTAAGATAAATTCAAACAATCTGACGAGGCAAGAATTCAGCGGTCTCGTTTAAAGTCTTCATTTCTAAAATAAGTACTTACAATAAAAAAGGTCGATACAATGTGCTTGTCAGCAGATACAATTCAACATTTAGTTACATGCTGACTGACGATTTTCAACCTGATTGTAAGGCAATGATTTGTACACTGAGTTGTCCGCGATTTTTTCCGTTTTTTTTTATTCGTACATATACAGTAAACTTGCAATTTTGAAATAAAACTGTGTTTGTAAATTTTCTTTGTTAACTAGCAACACAAAAGAATGTAATTCGAACTGCACGTTGTGAACGCAATATGAATTTCACAGCAGAAAGAAGGCCATGAATGTCTTGATATGCTATCCGCAACCATTACTGTCAATCACTCTTTTGGGAATTTCACCGCTTTACTTCAGCTAAGATTGATTTTTTAAATCACGTTTGTTAAATTCAAAACTGTGGATTCAGGATTTATCTTAACCAATAATTACCCCTAACGAGACTCACTCGGGCACAGGTAAAAATAAGTGGCCGCACTAGAGGACGTATTTTGGACTGCATTTAAGCTGTTATTTCTTAAATAGAGGAATAGGTGAAATCCTGAATGAAAAACATTTATAAAAGATAAATTACTAAGAAATTGGAGGAACTGAAAAATTATACCGTACTAACAAGATACCGGGTTCAAGAAGTTCTACTGTATTTGATGTTACTTTTTATTGTAAATAATAATATTATCAACAATATCGACTTATTTTTGAGGTTTAAAACATTGAATAGTACATTTTTAGAAATGCTAAAATCAATCATCTAGTCTAATTTTTATAATACTAACCATCTTGACCGTTGATAGTTAAAAGTTGTAAATGGCTTCGCATTATGATTAATAAATCATATATCAAAATGATGACAAGGTGTTTGACATTTTAAGGTCTACCCACCATCACAATTTTAATTGTTCAAAGTACAAAAACTGCATTTATTTTTATTTAATATACTTAAAATTTCTCAATTATTGCAAAAAAAGTGTAGGTCGCCATATTATTTAAGGACAAATATTACAAACATTTTTTTTCTTTGGAAGAGAAAACAGAAATAAAGATAATATGCATTTTTAGCTCACCTGAGCCGAAGGCTCAAGTGAGTTTTTCTGATCAAAATTTGTCTGTCGTCTGTCGTTGTCGTTGTTGGCGTTGTCGTTGTCGTTGTCGTAAACTTTTCACATTTTTATTTTCTTCTCAAGAACCACTGAGCCAATTTCAACCAAACTTGGCACAAGGTATTCCTGGGTGAAGGGGATTCAAGATTGTTCAAATGAAGGGCCACGCCCTCTTCCAAGGGGGAGATAATTATGAATTAGTGAAAAATTAATAGCATTTTTAAAAAATCTTCTTCTCAAGAACCACTGGGCAAGGAAAGTTGAAACTCATGTGGAATCGTCCTCAGGTAGTGTAGATTCAAGTTTGTTGAAATCATGACCCCGGGGCTAAGGTGGGACCAAAATGGCCGACCAAAGTTTTACATAGGAATATATAGGAAAAATCTTTAAAATTTTTTTTCTTAAGAACCACTGGGCCAGGAAAGATGAAACTTATGTGGAATCATCCTCAGGTAGTGTTGAATCAAGTTTATTCAAATCATGACCCCTGGGGCTAGGGTGGGGCTAAAATGGCCGGCAAATTTTTACATAGGAATATATAGGAAAAATCTTTTAAAAATCTTCTTCTCAAGAACCACTGGAATTGGAAAAATGAAACTCATGTGTAATCATCCTCAGGTAGTGTAGATTCAATTTTGTTCAAATCATGACCCCCGGGGCTAGGGTGGGGCCAAAATGGCCGACCAAAGTTTTACATAGGAATATATAGAAAAAATCTTTAAAAATCTTCTTCTCAAGAACCACTATGCCAGGAAAAATGAAACTCATGTGGAATCATCCTCAGGTATTGTAGATTCAAGTTTGTTCAAATCATGACCCCCGGGGCTAGGATGGGGCCAAAATGGCTGACCAAAGTTTTACATAGGAAAATAATTAGGAAAATCTTTAAAAATCTTCTTCTCAAGAACCTTTGGGCCAGGAAAGACGAAACTTATGTGGAATCATCCTCAATTAGTGACAATTCAAGCTTGTTCAAATCATGACCTCTGGGGCTACTTTTGGGCCCAAAATGGCTGACCAAAGTTGTACATAAGGATAAATAGGGAAACCTTTCAAAATCTTCTTTTCATGTACTTCAAAGCCATGATTAGTGATATTTTTCTATTTATATGGAATCATCCTCAGGTAGTGTAGATTTTACATTGTTCAAATCATGACACCCAGGAGGGTTAAAATTCAAGCCCCCCCCCACCCCCCACCCAGTAAACTTTCAGTTTGATCTTATATGTGCTTTTTCCTAGTAGATGTGCTCAGGTGAGCGATGTGGCCCTTGGGCCTCTTGTTTAAAATTATTTTTCCTTACAATATTCATCTGTACACCTATTAAAAGCCTTCCAGCAAAACATATTGTTCTATGAGGTATTAATTTAAACTAAAATCAGTTTTTGCAAAACCCTACGACATCATAGGAGGGTGGAATAATCTTAAGATAGGGACTTGTCGTGTTTTGTGGAAGGCTTTTTTTGCAATTGAAGGTATTGCTGTTTTTTAGATTATATCAATGACGCATTAACAAACCCTGAAGTTGTGCATTTTTGTTTGCATAGAGGAAATCCGTGTGTTTACGGCGGTCTGTTTCTTCTTCATCTAACAGATATATTTGGAACATGTTTTAAACCGAAGGCCAAGAATTTCACAATTTTGAAAGAGGTTTAATTGTTTATCCTAATTGTACACATAGATACATGTACATGTAGTATGCTTTCTCTGGTTACTAAATACCTAGAAGTAGATAGAATGAAGCACATGTATATTACGAACAGTACTCAAAAGTTCATAGAACAATACAAAATATAGGAGCAGAACAAACACCAACCTAAAAAAATCAGATGTGGAAACAGGTGCCAGGGAAGAGTGAGCATCCACTGCCGACCGATCACACCCGCCGTGTACTCTTTGTCATGATTGTAAAATAAATTAACTATTTGGTGTATCCTTCGATGTCCTCGAGACCGATGTTTATTCGTATGGTATTATATACAAGGGTTAAAGACTGAAGGGCCATATTTCGGAAACTAAACCATTTTATTCAAAGAAGTGGTAACTGGCCCCTAGTACCCTAAACTCAAAATGTCAGACCCCGGTGTAGGGGTCTTTGATGTCGCCGAGTCTGATGTTTAAGTATTTATATTACATATATAAAGTATGGCTTAAGCCTGGAGGGCCATATCTCAAAAACAAGAGATGGAACTATCACCATTTTTTTCAAAGAAGTGGTAACTGGCCCCTCGTTCCCAAAATATAAAATTTAAGACCCCAAGGTAGGGGACTTTGATGTCCCCGAGCCCAATGTTTATTCGTATAGTATTATATAGTAGGACTAAAAACTGGAGGGGCATATCTCGGAAACTAGCGATGATATCGATACCACCACCATTTTTTTCATTGAAGTGGTAATTGACCTCTAGTACTCCACTTGCAAAATTTCAGACCCCGGGGTAGGGGACTTTGATGTCTCCGATTCTGATGTTTATTCACATAGTATTATATAGTGGAGCTAAAACTTGGAGGAATATACTTTAGTAACAAGAGATGGTACCATCACCGTTTTTTTT